>BMAO01038680.1:0-25826 GCA_019973975.1 Trichonephila clavata | reverse complement strand
AACCGCACTATTTATCAAGATAAATATTTTGTATATGACAAGACCAGACGAGTCACTAGTAATTACTAAACTTGTTTTTAATTGAATGTTGATAAATTAATTATCAAATACTTTGTGCAGTACTCATACATTTATAAGTGTTGAGTATTATATCAGTGGAAATTTGTATTTTATTTTTTATTATATAAGAATTAATTTTACTTTGTAATTATTTTAAATTGTAAATTATTTTATCAAATTGATAATTATTTTAAATCTTTTTTTCCTTCGATTTTTCGCGACACGCTCGCGCCCACAAGTAGGGTTATCACGCCCTCCTGGAGGGCGCGCCCCACAGTTTGAGAAACGCTGCGATAAAGATTTTATTTCGAGTTTTGAGAGCAATTTAATAACATGAAGCAAAATATGATTGAAAGAAGAAAAACCAAGCGATTTACATAATTTTAAAAATGTATATATATTATCATTGCAAAAAAAAGCAAACAAAACAATGACGTTGAGCCACAACATCTTCTCAACATATAATGAATAAAAATTTATGCCGATGCAAATCATTCCCAATTCCTGTTGTTACATGTTACAAAATCTTAGATTTTCAACACGTTCCGTATAACAGCGCGAATTCCACACGGAACGTGTTTTTATTGTTCGTATCGGAAATCAAATTTTGTTTTACACAAACGAAAACAAACCGCAGAAAAGAAAAGAAATTAAATTAAAATATAAAATTTAAAAAAATAAAATCTTCTTTTATTGCTAAGAAAATATAAACAAGATATCAATCATTGGCATGGCCAAGTAATTTTAGCGCGTTTTTCACATGTTGTATTTTACAATAATGCAACTAATGAACTTTTTACTAACAGAAAGTAGTGTGTGTGTGTGTGTACTGTACTAAAAAATTTTTTTAATTTAAAATTATTAAATTTAAATATGATTAGGCTCAACTAGGGCACAAATGCGACCAAATGCCGAAAACCCGAGGTCGATTGGCTGCTTATTGGCTGAGAAAAAGGTACGACAAAATATGGAACGAAGACGAAGACGAAATTTGTGTCCTAATAGCGCTTTTGTTCCACTACGTGAAAAACGCGCTAAACATATAAAATTGCAAGTTTTTTATTAACAACTTTTATGTAAGTAACATTAAGTTAAAAAAAACTATAAGTACTATAAATTTTGGCGCCCCCTGCCCCAAGCGCCCTTGTGCGGTGAACAATTTTGCCACCCCCACGCGGCGGCCCTGTTGCTGTAGTACATTTTTTAGCCGGTCAGAATTTGGCATTCAGAGGAACAAGTGCGAAGTTGTATCATAGATATAATGGTAACTTCTTAAAAGCAGTGGAGATGTTGGCCAAATTTGATTCAGTTTTTTCAGAACATCTTAATAATGTCAGTAAATGCGAAAATTACAAAACTCGTATTGCACACTACTTAAGGTAGCATTTTCAAAATGAAATAGTTAATATTTTAGCCGAATCTATTCGTAATGAGATAACACGCATTGTAAAAAAAGCAAAATATTACACTATAATTCTCGACTCTACACCAGGTATTAGTGACACAAAACAAATAACGTTTATAATTAGATGTGTGAACACTACTGATAGTAAGTTAGATATTTTATAATTTTTTCTAGGATATATATATATATTTTCAAGTAACTAACTTCACTGGAGAAGGTCTGTGTAATTTTCTATTAGAGAAGTTAAAACCTAGTCTGCAGCTCGAAGTTAAAGATATTCGGGGCCAGGGTTACGACAATGGATCGAACACGAAAGGGAAAAATATATGGCTTCAGAAACAGATTCTCGATATTAATCCTAGAGCTTTATACGTGCTATGTGCATCTCATTCATTAAATATCGTCGTTAACGACGCTGCCTGCTCCAGTGGTTAAATTTCTGGATTTTTTGACATGGTACAAGATGTATATAATTACTACTCTGCGTCACCATATCGATGGAATTTACCAAAAAAACACGTAAAAAGCCTAACGTTAAAACCGTTAAGTGAGACAAGGTGGGAAAGTCGTATCAATGCAATTAGATCTCTTAAACAAGACCTAAAAAAATATTATTACCGCATTAAATTCCTTAATTCAAGATACCACTAGAGACACGAAAACAAAAATGGGTGCTGAATCAATAATTAAAAGTCTTGAAACATTTAAATTTTCATGTTCAACTTTAATTTGGCATGATTTATTATCAAGAATTGATGTATTGAGTAAAATGCTTCAAAATCCTAAAATAAACATCGCGGAATGCATTAAAGGCTAAGATAATCTTAAGAAATATTTAATTTCCCGAAAATCTGACGATAATTTAAAAATATTTGTTGATTCAGCAGCAATACTTGCTACAGATTTAGGTATTCAACCCGAATTTCCCATCTCAAAGCTAAGCAAAGGTGCGGCTTACGAGAGCAGTGATGAATCAGTTTTAAATCGCTTTCAGCAATTCAAAACTAGTTTCTATTTTCCAATTCTTGATCACGCGATCTCTTCAGTAAATGAAAGATTTACCTTATTATCTGAGTGTAATTCAATATTTTGCTTCCTGTATGAGTTGTATGAGTAACTCATGACGTGGTCAAAACATAAAGTTTTGCACTACAAATTTTATTTGAGTTTTTATTAATGTTTTATTTTTCTATATATATAAAGGAGAAAAGCGACTCACTGACTGACTGACTGACTAATCACGAAATCTCAGGAACTATTCAACCTACAGACTTGAAAATTGGTAGACATGTTCCTATGATAGAGTAGACATCAGCTAAGAAAGGATTTTCCGAAATTCGAAACGCAAGGGGAGTTACGGGGGGTTAAGGGCTTTAATAATAATTGTTTCCATGTTTAAACTACTTGATGTACAATCTTGAAATTAGGTAAGCGGATTCCTTTCAGAGAGTAGAGATCCGCTACAAAATGAGTTTGCTGAAAATTGACCCCCAAGTGGCGTTGCAGGGGCTTAGGGGGCGTTATAGATAATTATTTCCATTTTTAAACTATTTGACGCACTGTCTTTAAATTTGATATATAGATTCCTTTCGTAGAATAATGATCAGTTACAAAACGGGTTTTGTGAAAACAGACTTCTAAGTGGCGTTGCGGGGGATTAAGGGGCGTAATAGATAAATATATCCGTTTTTAAACTACTTCACCTACCTGCTTGAAAATTGGTAGGTAAGTTTCTTTCCTGGAGTAAATATCCGCTACAAAATGGGTTTTGGGAAAATTGACCCCCAAAAGGTGTTGCGGGGGCGGGGGGTTTAAGGGGCGTTATAAATTCATATCTTTAAGTTATTAGACGTACAGTCTTGAAACTTAGTAAGCAGATTCCTCTCATACGGTAGAGATACGCTAAAAATGGGTTTCGTGAAAATTGCCCCCAAGTCACGTTGAGGGGACTTAAGGGGCGTTATAGATAATTATTTCCATTTTTAAACTATTAGACGCACAGTCTTTATATTTGATAAAAATATTTCTTTCATAGAGTAGAGATCAGCTATAAGAAGGTTTTGTGAAAACAGACCTCTAAGTGGCGTTGCAGGGGAATAAGTGGCGTAAGAGATAAATATTTTCGTTTTTAAACTATTTGACCTACCTGCTTGAAAATTGGTAGGAATGTTTCTTTCATGGAGTAAATATCCGCTACAAAACGGGTTTGGAGAAAATTGACCCCCAAGGGGTGTTGCGGGGGGTTAAGGGCAGATATAAATAATTATTTCTTTTTTTAAGCTATTAGATTCACAGTCTTGAAATTTGGTTAGCAGATTCCTCTTATAGGATAGAAATACACTGCAAAATGTGTTTTTTGAAAATCTACCCCTAGGTGGTGTTGCGGGGGTTCAAGGGGCGTTATTGATATTTTTTTTGCATTTTTAATTAATTGAACGCACAGTCTTCAAATTTTGCTAAGCAGATTCCTTTCATAGAGTTCAATTCCCCTACAAAATGGATTTTGTGAAAACAGACCCAGAAGTGGCGTTGCGGGGGCTCAAGTGGCGTTATAGACAATTACCCCCATTTTTAAACTGTTAGACGTACAGTCTTGAAATTTGATAAGCAGATTCCTTTCGTAAAGTAGAGAACCGCTACAAAATGGGTTTCGCGAATATCAACTACCAAGTTCAATTTCGGGAGATTAAGAGGCGTAATCGATAAATATTTCCATTTTTAAACTACTTGATCATCCTGCTTGAAAATTGGTAGGCATGTTCTTTTCATGAAATAGAGTTCCTCTAACAAAGAGTAAAATGAAAATTGACCCCTAAAGATGTTTGCGAGGGGTCAAGAGGAGTTACAGAAAAAAAGTCCTGTTTTTAATTGTTAGACCCATATACTTGAAATTTGTTAAGCATGTTTCTTTTGTTGAATAGGGATCCACTAAGAATAAATTTTAAGCAAATCAAGTTCTGGAGGGTTGCAGGGGGTTACTGGGACGTATTGACAAAAAAATTACTTTTTTCGAGCTACAAGGACTATAATAATGAAATTTGGTTTGCATTTTTCTTTTGTTGAATTGAAATCCGCTAAGAGCGGTAATTTTGGAAAACGGCTCTCAACGGGATTACGGGGATATTTATAGTAAAACTTTTGCTTTTTTCTGTTAGATTTAGACTTGAAATTTGGCTTGCATGTTCAATTTACGGAGTAGAGATCCACCGAAAATTGGTTTTGCGGGAATCCACTTGGTTTTTGAGTTACGAAAGTGCAAACTTCATTCTATGCTTCAATTTTAGAGATTTTTAGAAAGATGAGTTCTGCCCCCCCTTTTTTTATCAACAGGTGACAGTTACAGGTATAAGTATATTTTTCAATTCAATCGAATTCTTAATGCTAGGACTTAGATATCAATAATTTATACATATATATAAGCAGTCAAAATTTATAAAACATCATGAAATACCCAGCGAAGCGGGCGAGTAACAGCTAGTATTCTTATATAAGTAGATGAGTTTTTAACGTCCACGTTAAGTATTAGTCAAAATATGAAAATATCGCTGGGGGGCGGCACATTAGGTGTTTGCACGAGGGCGGCCGATACCCTAGGATCGGCCCTGTTCGCTTATCTATTTTGGGTTGCTCTTTGGTTTGAATTAATGTTAAAATTTCTACTATATACTAGGTTACTTCATATATATTTACGTTTATTTTATTCATGTTTAAATTTTTTATATTTAAGATTTTCTGGCAAAATTAAGGCTTAATTTTCTTTTGTTTTTGATAACCTTTTAATTTTAATTAATGCTATATTTTCTATTTTAGTGTCACAGAGTTTTATGTTTGTTTATTTTCTGAACTGGAATTTTCTTGCTCATTGGTAGTTTTAATTATTTGATACTGTGAATCAAAAATTAGTTTTTAAGCCAAAAATAGATTTGTGAAGTTTTTTGTAAATAGAAGCTTAGATAATGAGGTACTTACGTATTAGCATCACCATATCAAAATTGGTGCCACGTGAATCACACCTTGAGACCAAAAGCACCAAGATTCTAAATTTTTTTTTTTTATAAAAAATCAATTAGCATGACCATTTTGTCGCAAAAAAAGCAGTTCCTATGACATTTCCTTTCGTTGAGAAGGGAAAAGAGGTACATATGCATTATTGCTATATGTCTATATATGCATTATTGCTATAGGAATTAAGGGTTGCCAACTTGGTGAGTTATTAACAGAGTTGGCGATTTTTGTATAATACTTAAGTAGCGAAAAAGAGGTTATTGCTTTTTTCCTTTATCGGCAAGTCCCATGTTTCGTCGATGTAACGAAATAGTATCAAAATCTAGCTTATAACAAAAAGAAAAGGTACTGACATATTATTACAACAATTGCCAACTTTATTAATTAATTGGCAATCCCAATTTCATATGTTATATGCGCTTAATTGGCAACCATATGCTTCATTTCATGTAATGTAGCCAATAGGTCGCGATAATATGTAAATATACTATAGAAAATGACACTCCATTCTATCTAATTGGGATTATCAGAGTGCCAATATCGTGATTTAAGTTAGAATTTATGATATTTACATATTAATGTCATCATAGCCAAATTAGCGCCACGCTAATCTCTTCTTGACATCAACACAACAAAGATTCTTGCGTGTTTTTATATGAAAATAAAAATTCTGTCAGATTTTGGTGGAATATAGCGTGATTTGTGGTGCTGCTAATACGTAAGAATACGAAGGCTAATACGATTTTTTTTTACGAATGAGATTTTCTGATATGTTTTCTTTTTGTTCTGAGCTGTTTATGGTAATTTAGCCAAAATTAGACCTTTATTTTTATATTTAAGGTTGCTTCTTAGATTGAATTAATGTCGTAATTTCTACAATATGTTACTTCATATATATTTGTGTTTATTTTCTTTATGTTTCAATTTTTCATGTTCAAGACATTCTGTGAGTGTTTTGTTTGTTCAGAGCTCTGGTTATTGTAATTCATCAAAATTAGGACTTAATTTTTCTGTTTTAGATATTTTAATTTAATTTGTTATAATTTGTATGTTAGTGACACCCAGTTTTATGTTTGTTTATTTTCTAAACTTTAAATTTCTTGCTTTTTGTTGTAGTTTACATTAATTATGTGATACTGTGCCTCAAAAAATAGTTTTTAAGCCAAACATTGATTTGTGAATCTTTAGATTATAAGGTACTAGCGTCACCGCAGCAAAATTGGTGCCACACAAAGCACACCTTCATGTCAAAGCAACAAAGGTTCTAACATATTTTACACGTGAAAAACCAATCACATACACAGATTTTGGCAGAAAATGGGGCGATTCATGAGTTGTTAATTTGGCTGCGGTGACATTAATATGTAAGTACTGATAATAATTGCTCATTCATCAACACAAATAACAGTGGATTTTTTAGACAATGGAATTAAACAAAAAAATAGTACTAAATTAAACCATTTGCTATAAACAGATTAGCAATATTTATAAAAAACTACCTTCCATTTTTGTCAAACATGTTATTAAATACATTTTAGTATATGTCCTACATGTTGCTTTTTTTTGGGCCTCATAAATTTTATAACTGATAAGTACTCATCTTTTGATCTCATGGAAAGTTATTTAATTTTATTCATCATGAAGAACTTCACGGAAACTATTGATGTGATTGAATGCATAACTAATTTTCCTTTGCACTTTAAAATTCTGAGTTAATGCAAGTTGCTATGTTGCATCATGGTTTAATTTTCTTTCTGACAATCTATTATTCATATAAATTTTTGAAGATTTTATACATATACATTGTATATATTTGTTACATTTGCATACATTTCTATGACTTTTTTTTGGTTTGAAAAAAAGTGTATTGCTTTTCTTCCTTTATTATCAGCAAATACCATGTTTTCATCATTACAGGAAAAAGCATCAGATGCTGATTAATGGTGATGAAATTTTTGTCACATGGCAACATGGCTTAATTTTGCTTCTAGCAATCTTCAAATATATAAATTTATTTCGACCATTTGTGATCCAAAAATGTTTGTGGAAAAAAGATGGAGCTTGGTACAATTTTCTAATATTTCTCTTAGGATTTTTTTTAAAAATTCAATGCTGAGGCGATTTTACTTCTTATGGCATCACGGTTTAACTTTGCTTCTGATATGTTCCTCATTTAGTTTTATGATGATCATATAATTTATACAAATCGTCTTGTCCATATATGATATATTTCAATGATCACTAATTATTTATCGTTGTATTTTCTCATTTGTTCTTTGCGACTGAATAACAAATATTTTCAATCGAAATATTGTAAAAAAGTATTGTTTCAAAATTAATTTTTTATCAACAAGGTTTATTATTTCCTCATTAGGTTCATAATTTTTTTTAAATCTGTTATAGAAGGTTTTTTTTTTGATTTTGGTTCTTACTAATTTAATTTTTCACTCTTGTATTACATCTAAATTTTATATTAAATGTAATGTAGATGTTGGATAGAATTACATGCATTCCACATGTTGTTAAAGGCTGTAGTGAATTTAATATAATAATTTATTACAATATATAGGCAGAGGCGGATTAAGCTAGTTGGAGGCCCAGGGCCGCCGCGTGGGGGTATCAAAATTGTTCACCGCACAAGGGCGCTTGGGGCAGGGGGCGCCAAAATTTATAGTACTTATAGTTTTTTAACTTAATGTTACTTACATAAAAGTTGTTAATAAAAAACTTGCAATTTTATATGTTTAGCGCGTTTTTCACGTAGTGGAACAAAAGCGCTATTAGGACGCAAATTTCGTCTTCGTCTTCGTTCCATATTTTATCGTACCTTTTTCTCAGCCAATAAGCAACCAATCGACCTCGGGTTTTCGGCATTTGGTCGCATTTGTGCCCTAGATGAGCCTAATCATATTTAAATTTAATAATTTTAAATTAAAAAAAAATTTTTAGTACAGTACACACACACACACTACTTTCTGTTAGTAAAAAGTTCATTAGTTGCATTATTGTAAAATACAACATGTGAAAAACGCGCTAAAATTACTTGGCCATGCCAATGATTGATATCTTGTTTATATTTTCTTAGCAATAAAAGAAGATTTTATTTTTTTAAATTTTATATTTTAATTTAATTTGTTTTCTTTTCTGCGGTTTGTTTTCGTTTGTGTAAAACAAAATTTGATTTCCGATACGAACAATAAAAACACGTTCCCTGTGGAGTTCGCGCTGTTATACGGAACGTGTTCAAAATCTAAGATTTTGTAACATGTAACAACAGGAATTGGGAATGATTTGCATCGGCATAAATTTTTATTCATTATATGTTGAGAAGATGTTGTGGCTCAACGTCATTGTTTTGTTTGCTTTTTTTTGCAATGATAATATATATACATTTTTAAAATTATGTAAATCGCTTGGTTTTTCTTCTCTAAATCATATTTTGCTTCATGTTATTAAATTGTTCTCAAAGTTCGAAATAAAATCTTTATCGCAGCGTTTCTCAAACTGTGGGGCGCGCCCTCCAGGAGGGCGTGATAACCCTATTTGTGGGCGAGAGCGTATCTCGAAAAATCGAAGGAAAAAAAGATTTAAAATAATTATCAATTTGATAAAATAATTTACAATTTAAAATAATTACAAAGTAAAATTAATTCTTATATAATAAAAAATAAAATACAAATTTCCACTGATATAATACTCAACACTTATAAATGTATGAGTACTGCACAAAGTATTTGATAATTAAGTTATCAACATTCAATTAAAAACAAGTTTTGTAATTACTAGTGACTCGTCTGGTCTTGTCATATACAAAATA
Organism: Trichonephila clavata; assembly: GCA_019973975.1. NCBI lineage: Eukaryota > Metazoa > Arthropoda > Arachnida > Araneae > Nephilidae > Trichonephila > Trichonephila clavata. The sequence goes on along the minus strand of BMAO01038680.1, from coordinate 16,539 downwards.
TTTATCTTGATAAATAGTGCGGTTAATAATTAAAGTCGTATTGTATTGTAGTTTGGGACGTATCAAGGCATGGGCCAACTAGGCCCGGGCCCAGGACCTCACTATCAGTGGGGGCCTCATTAAGTTCTCGACTCCATCTTAATGAAATCATGATCCGGATAATTTTAATGTCGTCAAATATTATTCCCGTATATTCCCTCCGAAAAACAGTTAATTTCAAACTGCATGTCAATTGGCAAAAGTGATAAGACTGTATTATTATTCGATGACCGTTGTTCCTGGCGTAACGTACCCCCCTCTACAAAACCCGCTTTTCCGCTTATGCACAGGGAGGAAAAGTTTGGGGGGGGGCAAAAAATTGGAGGGCGAAAAAAAGAGAAAATTTAAAATTACAGAGAATGGGCAACCGCCCAGTGTTTATTAAAAAGCCAATTATTCTCTTTTATTTTTATATCTAAATTATGAAATCTTCGTTTCAGTATTGGCCAAATTATTATGTAAATCGCTTGGCCTTTCTTCTCCAAATCATATTTTTGTCATGTATATCTGTTTTTAAATTGTTCTCAAAACTCGAAATAAAATCTTTATCGCAGCGCTTCTCGAACTGAAGGCGCGCCCCCTAAGAAGGGTGTGATATCCCTACTTGGAGGGGGGAGAAGTGAAAATCGAAACGAATTACGAAAAATCGAAAATAAAATATTTAAAATAATTATTAATTTAATAAAATAATTTGCAATTTAAAATAATTACAAAGCAAAATATATTCCTATATAATAAAAAATGAAATACACATTCAAACTGATATAATACGCAATACTTATAAATATATCAGTTCTGCACAAAGTATTTGATAGTGAATTTATCAATATTCAATTAAAACCAAGTTCAGTAACTTCTAGTGACTCTTTTGGGCTTGTCATATATAAAACTTAATATTTATATAATTAGTGTGTTTATAATTAAAGTCGTATTGCATCGTAGTTTTACCATCAAAGTACATAATTGCATTCAGTACATTATTATTGTAAGAAGTGGGGCGCGATGAAAATTATGACTGTAAATTGGGTCGTAAATACCGAAAGTTTGAGAAGCACTGCTTTATCGCGATCTACAACACTCTTTTTGGTATCATGAATTCCTTTAGATTCTAAGCAGGATATCTATACACAAGGGCAGCTGAATTTGCGATTTCTTCCAAATTTAAGATATAAATATAAAAGGTTGCAACATAACTGTAATCGTTGCAATTCAGTTGAAAGTAATTTCCAATTTGTAGGGATTTCACCTAAATTCTTTTCGTTGTTTGTTCAGTGTTGCGAACTTTTCTTATTGAAAAGTTTTTATGATTTTCAATATTTTCATTTTTTTTATAGTATGTTGAAAATCTAACTTGAAAGCCACTTTCGAACACCAGATGGGAAAGTAGAATTCGTGTTTTAAGACCGTTGAAAAATGATTTGAATGGAATTTCGAAAGCGTTAATAAATATTCAAGAAGATCAAACAAGAGACACGGAATCAAGAACCCAAGCAAAAAATTTGATTCAGAAGGTTTCCACGTTTAAATTCATTATTCCATTAACATCTGGCACGATATTTTAAATTTGGTAAATGTAGTAAAGCAAATAATGCAAAATTCTAAATGTGATTTACAAATCGTGACTGACAATTTACAAAATCTTATATCAGAACTAAATAATCTTAGTTCAGATGAAGCGTATGAACATGCAATTGCCAATGCAAGTATCGTTGCTGATGATTTGGGGGTGGATAATGATTTTCCACAAAGTCGAAACAGGTTTAAAAAGAAACTATTTCAAAATGGACAAACCGACGAACCGATCAACAATCCAAAAGTTTAAGGTTGAATTGTACAATATAATATTAGACACTGCTATTTCTTCAATTTCAGAAAGATTCAGTCAATTAAAAGAACATTACAATTACTTCAAGATAGTACACTATATACCTAATTTAAAAAACTGGAGTGACAATGGAATTTTAAAACATTGCGAAGAATTAGAACGAAAATTAACAGATACTAAAAATATTAATGAAAAGGACATAAATGGATTAAATTTGTTTGAAGAAATAAAATCTTTGCGATGTTTTACCAAAGAGGATATGTCACCTATTGATGTTTTAAATTATATTTATGAAAACAATTTTATCGATACATTTCCAAATATTGCAATAGCTTTTCGGGTTTCTTTAACCCTGCCAGTTTCGGTGGGTACTGGAGAACGAAGTTTTTCAAAACTTAAAATTATAAAAAAACTACATGCGATCTACTATGGCGCAGGAGAGATTATCGGACTTGTCAATTATTTCCATAGAGAGCGAAATTTTGGATAAATTAAATATAAAGGAATTGATACGAGCATTTGTAGCTGCTAAGGCTAGGAGAATAAATATTTGAATATATTTTCTAATTTTGATATTTTACTTAAACAATTTTGTATCATTTTTGCTTTATTTTGTTTTTAAAATTTATGGGATAAGAAAAAAAAAAACAATAAGACAAACGTGTTCCATTATTATAATTTTAAAGCTTTTCAGTTCAAAAGTAAAATTTCGAATACTATAAAAGAGTATTTCACATATAATTTGTAACACTTTATAAGAGTGCAACAGAACCCCATAAAGGGGCGCAGAATTTCAACTTGAACAAGGGCGCCTAATACTCACGCGGCTACCCTGTGGAGGCCCCTGGCGGTAAAAGGTTTGGGGCCCCGTGGGCTGAAAAGCCGAAAAATTTAAATAGTAAAAAAATATTTGCTGACCTTAAATTCTCAAAATAAAATGTATAGCTAATAAAAAAATTAATGGCTCAAAAAAAATTTAACTTTATTTTAAGGAATTAAAAAAAACCTTACTTAAAAGCTTAACATTTTGCTATATAACTTTACGTCTTGGTTTTTCTTAGACAAATTCATCGATTATTTGGTCCAAAACAACTTGTTCTATATATAATATGGCCAAGCTGTTCAGTTTGTCTCCTCCCCCCCCATACTACTTTTTAAATAATTTTTAACGCGTTTTAAAACCGAAAAAGATCTTTCGCCTGATGCTTTTGATATCGGTATAGTTAAAAATATTTTTTAAAGTATCTCTTCATTAGGGAAAGTCGATACCATTTCTTTTGCAACTCGATAAATTTCTTTATTCGATAGTATCTTTGTTTTCTTTTAAAAATAACAAAAACTGATCCAATTAATCGTCAAAATTAAACGATTCAATATCGTCTTTGTAAATACCCTTTAATTTTTGTACGACTTTCTTCTTAATTGCAGGTAACCTCTCGTCAAAAAATACAAAAAAGTGTTCTATAACAGATTCATATATTCCAGCTCTTCGGGATAGTTCTGCACTTGTCCTATCGCATATGACATAAAATGAGTTGACCAAGAAATTTTCCCTATTTTCAAATTCATGACCTTCTTTAGTTTCGCCGAAAATGATTTTTCTTTTTCGCTGCCTGCAAGCTTGTCCAACTTCCTTTTCAAATGAGAGCCTTGATAAAGTAGTTGCTTTTCCAAATTCATTCTTGAAATTTTGTATATAATTTTCCAAAAATTTCAGTAGATTAGATTATTTTAATAGCTCACACCCAACTGATTGTAATGATTTGCTAGTAGTACTCACTCTCTGGAATATGGTTTCCCAAATCACAGTCAATAGGGAAGTTTCATATGTGCCCATCTGTTTCAAAAGGGAAGTTGCTTCCAGTATTGTGATCTTTTTCTCCTCATTTTCATCACGGACTTCAGCCAGGGCCTCTTTTATGTGTGTATAACCAAGTCTTATAGCTCGTACGGCATCTGCTGTTGCTGACCATCGTGCATTTGAAACTTTTTTTCACAAATATTGCATGTTTACTCCTTTCCAGATTTTTATTTAAATTTCGCCAGCGATGGGTTGACACAGAAAAAAAAATTGAATGATTTCTGTACGCATAAAACATTTAATTGCATCGTTACATCTGGTCTATTGTCATTTACAAGCAAATACCATTCTGAATGTATTTTCCCCATCCTAAGTGTTATCTGTATTTCACTTCAAATGATCTTTCTGTCGATCCGCTTTGAATGAGGAGTTCTTCCTACATTTCGAGCTCGCACCATTCCTTGTCTTCTCATTATATTGAGTAATTTTACCAGCTTTTAAACTTTTCTTATTGCGGGTCTTGAGATTCAGAATTCACACGTAAAACTTATATCGTTTTATGCCAGTGACATACTATTTTATAAACGTAAAAAGGAACTCTTAATATGACCATTGATAATATCTTACGACTTTTTGCTGACACACGTCAGGGGTCCCTGTAGCTAGGGGAGCCCATATCATTGACACGGTGGTAGCTACGCACCTGATAAGAAGGAATGTTGTTCAGGAATGTTTCTCAGAATTTGAAATCCATTCTTATTATATGCTTCATGTATGGTAGTACGAACCGTTAGTTTGCATGATTTAGAATTAGTTTGCAGATTGTTGAATTTCAGAGATCTACAATAGTAATGCTTACGACAAAATTCACAATTCGTACGATAGGAATATTGTCCAGTTTTCATATGCAAGAGTACATTTTAGTTTTTGATCATTTTGGGGCCCCTGCGCATTGCATGCGCCACACCTTCCACATGGTTAGCCCTGTCCATAGTTCCCTTTCTCTATATTACAAAAACTTAAAATGTAGAAATACTAAAAGGAAAATATTATCAAACTAGAAACACACGAGTTTTTCACAAAAATCAAATATATGAAATCAAATAGTGTAAAAATGATCCTATGAAACCAAAACAATGAAAAAATTAAAGATCAAGATGCACATTACCTGAAATTTTAACTTTAAAATTTAATCAAATTTAAGTTGACCACTGGTAAAAGATGCAGCAAAATTCAGATCTTATGTTAGTATGCAAAAATCATTGTGATCAATTATTTCAATTGCCAAAGATAATCTACAGTTTTTTTCAAAAAATAACTTTCATCTATTTCACTATTTGATTCATTCATCAATTTAGAGAAATCTCAATCTCACTTAAATATTTCGCTATTTTTGTGATGCTGACTGAAATAAAACTGAAACTAAATTTACAAAATACTTCGATCCAGTGCCGAATTACTTATGAGGCGGAGTAGGCAATTGCCTATGGGCCCCTTGATTTTTAGGGGCCCACAAATGCGTGTTCTGCTTTCTGTTACTGCTCCAAAAACAGGCTACAGGGACCCGAGAGCTCGACTGCCTAGGGGCCTCCATGTCGTTTAAGCCGACACTGCTTCGAACTCTTTCCCCACATTCTCAAAATACAAACACAAAAATCCAGATAACAATAAACCACGAACCTTCAAATGCCAAATTCCTTCGAAAGAGTTAAACACTGGTAATTGTTTATAGTTATTAATATCTGGGATCAAATTTTTAAAAACGTGGAACCGAAAATATATATTAAAAACCAAAATTCTAAAAAACATTTTTCAAAAAAAAAAACTGGATTTTAACCGAAATTACATATAATATATGAGGGCAACATTAATTGTTATACGATTCAAATCGTGGGTAATCATTGGGTTTGCAATATCAGTACAAAATTTTTTGTTGCACGTTGAACTTATAACTGAAGTCTTATCAGCTTGGGGCCCCTGCTGGTGCTCGGGGTCCCTGGCGGCCGCCAGGTCCGCCAGCCGCTTAATCCGCCTCTATATATAGGCATATATTTTAGATGTGTTTTTAAATTTTAGTTTGTACTAATTTAATTTTTTTTTAATTGAAGGCTTTCTAATATTTTATTTATGATAGTATTTTAGTGAAATGGATTATCATAATGAATTTTTTCTTCTGATTTATATATTTCATGTTAATTTACTCATAGTTCCCATAGCAGAAATATGCTACTATTCTTACTTTTCTGTTATAATATTTATTTATATTTTCATTCTTTCATTCCTATTTACCTTTTTAGCATTTTAATTGTCTCTCTTACTTTCAAATAAATGTTTTTATGAAATCATTTTTTATTGTTAAGCAAAATTTCAATGTGAACACTCATAAAAAAAAATTATTAACTTTTGGAAAACACTGCCTTGTAATGGCTCAATCCTCTTTAAAATATATCATGTTTGCAGAAAAAAGTTGAATTTTCTTTTCTTTTTAAATTTAACCCTTGTAAAGATAGGGTATTTCTGCTAGTATTTTATAAATTGGTTTGATTCAATAAATTTAAATTTTAATTGTATTGAGGCATGCTTTCAGAATAAAATACAGTTACAGCAAAAACGAATATAAAGGGCATTAACATGGAATATAAATTGATTTCCATAAAAATACATACATTAGTAACTAAAATGAGAATAATTTAATGTTCATTGTACAAACTGTTACCACTTGATCCACGGACCGGAATCATGGACCACTTACATAAAGTAACAATGTTTGATAAAATCATTTTTTTTTTTTTAGTTTTTTTGGTGTAACATTTTTCTTCTCGATTGCTGGAGATTTGTGGGAGTGATTTCGTGAAAACGGACGGAAATGCGTAACCGGAAGTTGGGGAAGCGCGCGCTATTCAGTGAAGTTCTGTATTTCTCCTTCATTCGGGAGGGCTCCACCCCTCCCCCACCCCCGGCGGTCTAGGCCGTGGGATCTTTGTTTTTGTTTTCTCACTTTAGGATCAGATAAGAAGCTAAATCCTTTAGGCAGAGAGGTGGTTAGACAATGACGAACGTGTTTCGATACCTGACTTCGATTGCTGCGTACAATTTAAACGACCGGGCCACAGAGCAGCTGGTGTTGCGATCTATCGTAAACAGAACAACTCACATGTTGTGGCTCGACATATGGATATTACTTATCGTCAAACAAGTGGACTGGGTATTGTTAGACAAGATATTGGGGACACCTGTGCGGCAAAATGCTTATTTGAAAATGAACAAACTGTGATTTCGGTGGTCGTATACATTTCTACGAATCTGACGATTCAAAAAATTAAAGATTTCCTGCATTTTACTTTTACCATATACCGAAGGTTCTGCTCTTAAAAAAAAACTATCACTCGCTTCCCATGATTTTTATTGGTGATTTTAAAGTTAACTTCCGTTTGCTAGAAGACGAGCCACTCATAGCTTTTTTTGAATGATGAACTCAATCTCGAAATGAACACAAATCGAAATGTTTCGACAACTAACAGTGGTACTGTTATTGACGCTATTTTTCAACGGTTTTTAAATACTTTCAAAACACAAATATATGTGTCATATTTTAGTTATCATAAATTATCATTACCGCTCTTCCCCAAATTGTGAACAAGAATAATTATTTTTGATAAAAAAAAATTGCATTACTCCTTGTGTTAATTAAATAAAATTTTCATTAAACATATAATAATTCCATAGAAAATTTTTTCCAATCATACTCGATTCATTTTTTTCAGGATTTAAGTTACTACTGGAAAATTTACCACGATAACATGTCAGATGTTACACATCGTATGCGACTACTGTATAGAAGGCTCGTTTTTTTCTTTCTTTCTTTTTTTTTTTTGATGAACAAAAAATGAAAATTAAACCACAGATAATTAAAAAATATTAATAAGAAATTATATCATTTTTTTTCTTCATTTTATGTTAAATGAAATGAAGTACCGAAAAAGTACAACTGTAATTCCTCAGAAATTTTAAAATTGCTCACGTCCGAAATAGAAATGTATTTTAATACCAATAGTGGGTGAGATACGGCTAAAAAATTCGATTTATTATTAAAAGATTAATTAAAAAATAATGGAAGCTTGAATTTCTGCTTTAGGCAAATAAAAAAACCTTTTTGCTTCAATAAATTTTTTTTTTTTAATTTTCCAATTGATTTCACCATTATGAAGACTGCTAACACCACAGGCGTCGCGTCAATGCTGTTCTGGAGGCAAAATCTTTCCCAACAATATTTTCTGGTTCCCGCCAGGAGTCGCTAGCTGACAAGGAAGCTTGCATCACTTTCAAAGCCTGCAGGATATAAAACTGCAGTAGATTTTCAGCGACACGCCATCAACCGCCATCAGCGACTCGTATATTGCTTTAAATTTTGTATAAACTTGAAATCGCTTTCTAAGGTTTTCTGATATGCTAATTGGCCAATTAGCACTCCATAAGTTGTAAATATAATTAGGAGCACAAAGCGGAGTTCTCTTTTCAAAGATACAGCATATGGAAGCTAGTCCATTATAAAAGTCTTCCTCCCCCCCTCCAGTAAAGATTGTCTCTGCTTATGTCAGTTTCACTCACTCCGATTAAATGAGAAATTTTAAATGAGACTAAAACTTAATTATTGCTGGGGACATAAATGCTTTACGGAAATGAATATTCGAACAGTCCTCTTAATGAAGAAGTGCACGACATAAAATAATTTATACTGAATTTTCGCGATATTACTGGAATAGATTTGACTTCTAGACGTAATTCATCAGAAAAATGAATCTGTGACAAGAAATCGAGCTATGGCAACAAAATAGAAATGAACAAATGAATGTTATAAAAAGTTTACCACTAATTTAGCTCTGTCAAACTGAATATATATAAAAATACATTAAGGGATGATTTGTGAAAGTTTAATCTGTTTTTAATTTCGTTTTCTGTACGTCGACCGCTCCTAGACAGTGGCTGACAGAGTATTACATTGTTTTCATATCATTACATATATTAATCACTTAATATGTTTCTGAAAATCATGGTAATTATTAAGGCATTGATTTAGTTTTGTTTGCATTCAGAAGCGTCATCTGCCGAAATTTGTAGTTAATTTTGAAACTGGGAGAAGTGTGATCCCCTGCTTACCAAAGCAGAATGCTGCAAATCGTTCATTTGTATAGCATTCTGGGTTTGTTTTTTTTTAAAAATTTATTATTCCAACCCTTGGTTAGTTTGGGACACTCGGTAAGATTGACAATGGATTATAAAAGAGAATATAAAAATTAATTAGAGTGTATATTATTAAAGATGGTAATGCAAAGCATAATTTTGTTAGTATGTATTATATCATTGTAATTATAAAAACATCTAACAGCTTGAACACCAAATGTTTTTATTGCACACATCTCGATATGTTTTATTTTCTTGAAAAACGGTTTGATTTCCGAAAATTGTGGATCGATTTCTCCTTTGTTTTCATGTGATAGATGACGGAATATGGAGCACGTTTTGTACCAGAAAAAATGAACGTATTGAGAGAGACATCAAAAGCATAATACATTGCTTTTGGAAGGACAGCGAGGTCTGGTTGCAGTTTTTTGCTCACCGAGCACTTTTTTCCATTTTAAAAAATTGTTCCAGTTTTGATTCTCGTAATCTTTAGCATTATGGATAAAAGAAATTATCCTTAAAATATAGCATGGAAGTACCAAATTTTCCGACAGATGGCAGCTTTAGATTTAAAAAATGCTAACCGCAAATTAATAGTTGTGTGAAAGTTAGTGTTTTTTAATGTTGCACTATGCAACATCTGTTTCTTAATATGTCTTATGACCAGTTACCATGCTTAAATATTTCTTTCTAAAAGAAGTTTGGAAATGCTAAAGCTAGTTTATTTATTGGGAATTGTTTGAACCAATTTCTAATGCTTAATATATGACCTTTCTATAAAATTTACTTCAAAAAAGAAATTGGTTGATTCTGCTTAATGTTTTCTTAGGTCAGGATGAAATAACACATTTAATACTCAAAATCATTCACTTCCACGCGCTTCTTTAAAAATATATAAACAAGACTTTATAAGATACTTAAAATATAACATTATATGATAATTAAAATACACAATAATATAGTATACTCCCAACAGAATCTTGAACAGGAGGGTATGGGTGTAAACAGCATACATTCTCCTGCTTTCAAAGCGACCTCTACATTTAGACCCTTAGAGATACTTTATAAGTTCCTTAACGTATATATACCACCAAGGCCGGATTTACGTATGGGCTGCAGCCCAGGGGCCCCGAGTTCTAGGGGGCCCCCGTTCCCCGTTGAACATAAACAGAAAAAGATGCTTACAATCAAAATAGTAAAAAATAGCAAACCAGTAAAAAAATACAAATCAAAAATAAAATACCGGAAATACCATATCAAATTTATTTTTATTTTCAAGAGCAAGAACAATTTACTTTTGTTCTTCCGCCGTACCACAGAAAACACAGAAATTAAGAATTAATAGACGGAGGTTTTGTCATAGAGCGGCGCCGATGAGTGGCACTATTTCTGCAGCCATTTATTTTTGTGCAAAAAAAATTCGAAGTTACAATAATATACTCATTTGGTGCTGTGTTCTGTGCATAATACCTGAAGTTAAAGGGTACTTAGGTACCTGTTTATTCAAGTTTCAAGTAAAAATTAAGTACCAATACACATTTCTAAATTATTTAATTAGGAAGATATTTGTGTGAGAGTTCGAAGTCCATATACGGTTGTAAACGCCACCTGCAAATGGAGAAACGGTTAGATTACTTCACCCCCCCCCCCTCGGCGTGGCAAAAAGAATTCATTATAAGTTGAAAGGAATTCGGAGTGACTGTTTCCCAAACTCCTATCTGGATAGCTAAAAGTTACATGAGTTCGTTTTAACCTTAGCCCATTTCTGCATTTAATGATAATAAAAATTTGAAAAAGTTAACTTGGTTAGAAAAAAATTTACATTAAAAGATTAGGACCCCTTCTCCTAGGAAGTTAAAAATTTGGAGTGATAAGAAAATTTAAGTGTGAATGTGGGTTGAAGAATTCATTCTGTCTGGGTGCGGAGATTAAATCTGTCCTCGAGTCATGTCTTTATTTTGTCTCTGTGCCCATTCATAGACAGAGGCGGATTAAGCTGCTGGCGACCGCCAGGGGCCCCAAGCTGATAGACTTCAGTTATAAGTTCAACGTGTAACAAAAAAAAAAATCTTGTACTGATATTGCAAACCCAATGATTACCCACGATTTGAACGTATAACAATAAGTGTTGCCCTCATATATTGCATGTAATTGCGGTTGAAATCCGTTTTTTTTTTTTTAATGTTTTTTTTTCCCCTCCTGAACTTTGGTCTTTAATATATGTTTTCGGTTCCAAGTTTTTAAGAAGTTGATCCCAGATTTCTTGTATTAAAATAATGATCCCAGATCTCAGACTATAAACAACTACCAATGTTTAGTTCTTCCGAAAAAATTTAGTATTTGAAGGTTCGTGATTTATTGTTATCTGGATTTTTGTGTTTATATTTTGAGAATGTGGGGAAAGAGATCGAAGCAGTGTCGGATTGAACGACATGGAGGCCCCTAGCCAGTCGAGTTCTCGGGGCCCCTTAGCCTGTTTTTGGAGCTCTAACAGAAAACAGAACTCGCTTTTGTGGGCCCCTAAAACGCTCGGGCCCATAGGCAATTGCCTACTCCTCCTAACGAATAATCCGGCACTGGATTAAAGTATTTTGCAAATTTAGCATCAGTTTTATTTCAGTCAGCATGACAGAAATAGCGAAATATTTAAGTGAGATTGAAATTTCTCTAAATTGATCTATTTCACTATTGAATCAAATAGTGAAATAGATCAAAGTAATATTTCAAAAAAAAAAACTGTAGAGCAGCGTTTCTCAAACTGTGGGGCGCACCTCCCACCGAGGGGGAAGCGTGATAACCCTACGAGGGGGGCGCGAGCATATGGAAAATAGAAGTTTAAAAAATTAGTTTACTGACATGAAGTAAAGCAAAATACTTTCTGACATAAAAAAAACACACATTAGATTGATGTAATTTATACATATCTGACGATATTACGTCATCGAAAATAAAAGGTCCTAGCTACAGAGGCCTGCTTACATGTGTAAGCAAAAAGTCGTAAAATGTTTTCAATGGTCCTTTACCATTGATAACATTTTACCAGCTGTTTTACGTTTATAAAATAGTATGTCACTGGCTTAAAACGATATAAGTTTTCCATGTGAATTCTGAATCTCAGGAAACGCAATAAGAAAAGTTTAAAAGCTGGTAAAATTACTCAAAATAATGAGAAGACAAGGAGTGGTGTGATCTTTGAATGTAGGAAAAACTTCTCATTCATAGCGGATCGACAGAAAGATCCTTTGAAGTGAAATACAGATAACACTTAGGATGGAAAAAATCCATTCAGAATGTTATTTGCCTGTAAATGACAATAGCCCCTTCGTCTATTGATTGATTGACTGTAATAAACGTCCTACTAAGAAGCTACAGGAAGGCTTGGCCCATAGTCGGAATTTTTTTCAGAGACGGTCCAGTGAAAGAGAATATTAGATTTTATTTATACCGGTTCTCTTTTATTTCTGTAACAACCAAAAGACTGGATGTACAATTATGGTGAGTGTCAGTTCACGGCATAAGAAGCGCTATTTGTGTAATTAAAAGATTAGAGTGTGTTGTTGTGTCTGTAGTAATGTATGTATAAACTGTGTCTGCGCAATCCCAATTGCGCTGCCTGAACTGCGCATGCCCTGCAACTCCAATGTAAATGTACAGAAGTTATGAGTAATTAATAAACGCAAGTCCACAAGAAAATTGTGTCGTGATTGTGTGTCATGAACAATATGTTTTAGAGACTCTTTCAGTCCACTTACGTGTTAGAGCTATAGAATTAAACATTGGTCCTATGAGGCCAGAGTAAAGCTAATGGATTAACCTATGGATTAAAATAAAAAAGACTAAGTGAAAAGCCAAGTGCGGCAAACAGTGATTTGTGTAAACAGCCAAGTTCGGCAGCCAGTGATGTGAGGTGAGAGCAATGTTCTTTGAATTTTTGTGAGAATTTTAATTATGTCTTTAATTGCTAAGTTGAAGAAAGACGAGTTAAAACTTGTCGCGGAGGAATTAAAACTAACTGTGCCAGATAATGCAAAAGTTCTTGATTTGAAAATTTTGATTGAAAGTAGTGAAGTGTTTAATACAGACACAGAATTAGTTAAAACTGTTATTGACTATGCCGTTGAAGAAACGAGAATTAAAAAATCTGCGAGTGAATTAAATTTAGAGTTAGAAAAAATTAAATTAGCACAGTTAGAGAAGCAATTAGAGCTTGCTAATATTCGGAAAGATTTAACACATGATTCTTCCCTTTCAACAGTGAGCGCCACCGAAACATGTAACAATATTAGTATCGAAACGTTAATAAAAAGTGTAAAAACATTAACTATCTCTGTACCCTCGCGTGTTGAGTCATATAATTTATTTTTTCAGTCATTAGAGAAAGCATTCAAAACGAAAGAGGTTCCCGAAGAATGGAAATCGAAAATTCTTTTAAATATCTTAGGAGAGAGAGCGAATAACTTAATGATTTATGTGTCAGAGGAAGAATTGCGCAATTATGAAAAACTAAAAAATTTAGTTTTGAAAGAATTTCAGCCTACACCGCAAGAATGCTATGATAATTTTCGTAAAACTCAAAAATTAAATTCAGAGAGTTATGTTCAATTTGCGTCTAGGTAAAGTGCAACATTTGAGTATTACTGTCAGTTACGAAATGTTAATGAATTTAAGTCAGTATGTGAATTAATTGTTGCGGATAAAATGATGAGCACTCTTGACAGAGAATTAGTGACTCATATTAATGTAAAACAAGGAGAAACATTTTTTAAACCCCACGAGTTAGGGCGAGAATGTGATATTTATTTATCTTCTAAAGGTAAAATTAAAAGCGAGTCTAATACATTTTCCAGGTCCTTCACTGGAAATGAAAATAAACGATTTGAGTTCAATAAACATCAGAGATATAACAGCTCGCGAAGTTAGATAGGAGGTTCGAGCGTATTTTTTCTGAAATAAAGAGTGAAAAATGTGTGTTGTGTAAAAATGAAGCACATGCTTTGCAATTTTGCCCTCAGTTTAAAGGTTTTTCGATAAATGAAAGAGTAGATTTTGTTAAAAACAATAAAATGTGCTTTAAATGTCTATCCCAGAATGTTGTGTAAAACAGTGTCGCTCTAGAAATTGCATAATTTGTAAGAAGCCGCATAATAAATTGCTTCATTTTCAAAGAGAAATAAAAAGTATCCCAACTCCCCAAATCCTCCCTTCGGTCCTTGAAGAGAGATCGCAAACGATGTCTTTTAATTCTTCTGCCCTCCGCTCGTTCCTAATTCAAATATAAACAAGCAAGAAATCGTGGCGACTACATTTAGTCATAACAAAATTAAAAGATGCTTACTAAGTTCTGCTCGCGTATTAATTAAAGATAAATATTCGAATTGGCATGAATGTAGGTGTTTGTTAGATGGAGGTAGTATGGTTTGTCTTATAACTAAGGAGTGCGCCAATAAATTACAACTGAAAAGTGAAAAGATTAATAATACTACTAGATTAATACTTTGATCTCATGTTTAAATGATGCATCTATGATTGTTAACGGTTGCGTTAAAATGACAATTTCAAATAAAAATAATACATTCGTGAAGGATTTAAATATGTTAGTAGTTAAGAAAATCACAGATTTTATTCCAAGTAATACGTTTAATGCTAGTGTTAATTTTCAGATATAGTGGAGTTAGCTGATGAACGTTTTAATATTCCAGATAAAATAGACATGTCGTTAGGTGCAGAAATATTTTTTGAACTATTGAGACCGGAAAAATTTAAGATAAAAAATTCAGATCTAATTTTACAAAACACGGTTTTTGGTTACGTTGTAAGTGGCAATGTAGATTCATTTAATGAAACTAAAGTTCATTGCGGTTTAGTTAGGGACGAAGATTTAAATAAAACGTTGCAAAAATTTTGGAAGTAGAAAATGTGGAGATAGTGCAAACAAAAAGTAATGAGGCTAGTTTATGTGAGGAACACTTTATGAAAACACATTCTAGAGACGAGGAGGGACGGTATATAGTTAAAATGCCCCTTAAGGTGATCTAAATTGTTTAGGGAATTCTAGGGCATTGCTCTCAAACGATTAAATGCATTGTGGCTTAGATTGGAAAGGATCCACAATATCTAAAATTGTATAGAGAATTCATGCAAGAATATGAACAATTGAGACATATGAAAGAAGTGAAGTAGACGAAAATAATTCGAAGATGAACTATTTCTTACCTCATCATGGCGTCTATAGACCCGAAAAAAGTACTACTAAGGTGAGAGTGGTCTACAATGCGTCTAGTCCTACAGATAATGGATTATCACTAAATGAGATTCAGTACAATGGAGGAGTCATCCAAATGACTTATATGCCCAGATGATTAGATTCCGTACTTACAGATATGCACTGACTGTGGACATTAAAAAAATGTATCGAATGATCCTAATTGATTCCGAACAACGCTGTCTGCAACAATATTGTGGAAGGACAATAAACACGACCGAGTAAAACATATGAGCTTCAAACAGTCACGTACGGGACGACCAGTGCCCCATACTTAGCGCAACGAACATTGAAACAATTGTCCTATGATGAAGAAAATAAATTCCCGATAGCAGCACCAGTCCTTCGAAGCAATTTCTACATGGACGATGCGTTATGCGGGCGGACACCTTAGAAGAGGCTAAGAGCTACGATATCAGTTAATTGAAATTTTGGAAAGAGCAGCATGGAATTGCATAAAATCAGGGAAATCATCCTGAACTTTCGCAGAGTATAAATGGAATCTACGATTTTCTAGACCAAATGAGACCAAAACCTTAGTGTGTCCTGGGACCAGGAAGAGACACTTTTTCGTTTAAAATTGACGTGATACTTAGTGATTCGTATACCAAGAGAAGCGTTTTGTCAACTATTGCGAGACTGTTTGATCCTTTGGGTCTTGTGGACCCGTGGTGTCCAACGCCAAGATGTTTATGCAGAGGCTTTGGAGACTTAGTATTGACTGGAAAGATCCACACCCAAAGAAAGTGTATGATGAATGGCACCAGTTGTTAATTGGGCTAGAGAGCCTAAATAACATCAATATCCAAAGACGTGTAGTGATTGAGAATCCTTCATCTATAGAGATTCATGGGTTTTCTGATGCGTCAGAGCGTTGCTATGAGCTGCAGTGTATTGCAAATCAAAAAATAATTCGGGAGTGACTTAGTGAGATTAATTACTAGCAAATCGAGAGTTTCACCAATTAAGAGTCTAACTATTCCAAGATTGGAACTGTGCGCCGCTGTCCTTTTGTCCAAACTTGTGAAAAGAGTGATTGATGCCTTGAAGCTGGAATCAGTTAAAGTTTATCTGTGGACTGATTCAATGATAGTGTTGTCTTGGCTACAAAAAAGAACCGATGGACCTTAAAACATTTGTGCAGAATAGAATTGCTAAGCTTCAAGATTTGTTCCCTGTACGGCAATGGAAACATGTGCCATCCAACCAGAATCCTGCAGATTTGATTTCTCGTCCTGACAAACTTCTGAACCAAGAAATGTGGTGGAACGGTCCAGAGTTTCTATCTGGCAGTGATTATCCGAACAAACCTGTGAACATTAGTGAAAACAACGATGCGTACAATTCAGAACTGAAGAACAGTGTCCGTGAAAAACTTGAGAATGAAGTGCCAGTTTTTACATTTTTGTGAATGACTTTGTGACAATTTGT
>BMAO01038679.1:0-28690 GCA_019973975.1 Trichonephila clavata | reverse complement strand
GAATCCCGGGAACGACAATTACAATCCCGGGATTTCCCGGATATTCCCGGGAATGGAAAAATCCGGGAAATCAGAAGCCCTTGTGCCGATGAGCCTCGAGCACTTATACAAACGTAGTGGCATTTTTTCACTAGCCATTTATTTTTGTGCAATTGATGCAATTAGGTTTTTGGGCCCAAACCGGATCTTACAAAGGATTGAAAAACCATAACATAACAAAGGCTTTGGACCCTTAGAACCTTGGGCCCCCGCTATGCGGAAGAAGAAAACACAACAAGCTAATATTTATGCTGAAAATATGCAAGAGCTCGATGTACAGCAGCCTTCTGAAAAAATATGTGGTTCAGACAGAAGACATCAGTAATGCCCCGACCAAAAAGTGTTTACAAAATGCTCGGTTTCAGTTAAAAAATACGTTGACGTGGTTCGTGACCTAAATTGCTAATGGATAATTGCAATGGGTTATTTTCAAAATAAAAATCCAAACAACATATATTCCATATATTCTGTTTCGGTAAGAGAATACAAATGACAAAAGAGATCATTTTCGAGCTCACGAATAATCATTTCTTTAAAAAACTTAAAATTGAAAAGTGCTTGAAAGATCTTTTGGCTATGTTATTCGACTAGTATTGGTAATGTTTTTTGTTTGACCTTCAAAACTTTTCTAAAACAAATTCTCAATACACAACCGAATTTTCTGATTGGGAACGCTTAACAAGTTCCTTAGAAAATCATGAAAATTTTATTGAACATATAAATTTAGTGCTAATTTGGTTGACACGAAAAGAAAATAAATCTGTTTTACAGGGGGGGGGGCATGACTAAGAAATTCATTTGGGGACGAGACTTTGTGTATTAGCAGTACTCTTTTAGAACAGTGGTCTTTTTCGACTCACGGAACCCCTAGAATTTGAAAGTGCTTTCGGGGTACAACTAGAACTAGAAAGTGTTTTCGTGGAACCCCCTTCCAAACACGTATGTCGAAGACTATTTATTTTTTAAGTAGATCAACATGTTACAGGCACTTCATTTAAAAGCAATTAAAAAATATTTGTATTTATTATTAAAAAAAATCTTACCTAATTTTGTTAATATAATTTACTCATTGATGATATTGATGATTCATTGATGATTCAAGTGTCACCTATCCATGCATTATGTTTAGTAACTGAGATATGTGCTTCCTTTTTTTTCTTACGAACTGTCGAAGTCTAGGTCTGTTGAGATTAAGTGTAATTCCATTACTTATTCTGAGTTTAATTTGCTTTTATACTTTGTTTTCGTAGCTGCCTACATTGAGAAATATATTTAACTTAAACACAATGTTCTGAAGGGCATTAAAATGTTTATAGCCGTGTGAGAAATCGCGTGTATTTTGCACGAGAGAGAATTTGAAACCTAAAATTTAGAAGCTGTTCTTGCTTAAATTTAGATTTTAACATCAACTCTATAACATGTTGTTCGTTTTCCTTAATCATAGGTGTTGTTTTCTACTAATGTAAAAAGGTGCATTCCATTAGAAAACTATTTAGTTTTGCAAGAAATTGTGCTAACTAACGAGCATAAAATTATCTCGTGAAACCCGAGATAGTAAACAATAGAATATTCACAATCTAGTAGAATATATATATATATAAAGTTAAAATGTTTTATTATTTTATAATAAAAGTTTAAAAAGTGTTGCAAAATAAAGTTATCATATATGAATAAAATTTTCAGTGTTAATGAATAGGGGAGGGGGGCGATGAGCTTTCGATACTTGTAACTTATAAACTTCATAGAGAACGTGAATCCCTTTTGCATACATATTTGTTTCTTTTAGATTTCTTATTGTGATTCGTGTAACCCCTGAGTATGCCTTGTGGAACCCCAGGGTTCCGTGGAACACAGTTTAAAGACCACTGCTTTAGGATGTTCAACCCTCAATGTAATAGCGCCGAATGGGCAGTCAATTTGGAGAAAATAGCAATCGAAATTCATACTTATCGTAAAAATAAAAAATAAAAAAGTTTCTTGTATTGAAAATTAATACTCCGAACTATTAATACTGCCAAATCTCATTTATTTCACAAATTAACATGCCAACTAGAGTCCAAGACTCACCTAGTTATAAACAATTTTTTCATGGAATACTGTTAATAAAACAAAACAGAACGAGCACACCTTGTTGCCACAGCGTACAAAATAATATACTTTTTCAATATCGTTCAGTTCACGGTGACAAAAAAATTAAACAATGATAAATAAATTCACGTGAACAAAATAATAAATTTAAATTATTGTTTTGCTTTTAACATAATAAACTGAAATTTATAAAGTGGATCTCACATCCTCCCACCTTGAGATGTGGAAGTCCCACAGCTCAACAACTATATTAGAGATCCAGCCTTTTGGGAATTTTAACAGTCCGTCCTAGTCCTGTCTTGTTTTGAACAACTGCGTAGTCGATGGAGTTGTCGTCAAGTGTCATCCTCGTCACTTGACCATGGTTCAAAATTACGAAGTATGTCACCAAAAACCCTCGTGTTGCTGAATAGTGCGGCGTTAATATTCACTCACTGTGAAGGAAATAAGTTAATTATGCCATTTAACGTTTATAAGCAATGTACATGGATCGGATAAAAAACTAAAAGAGTATCAAGACGCAGCCAAAAAATTAAGTCCTAGTGTAGAAACCGAATATAATGATGTGAACAAGAGACGGGTTATTTCAAAATTTGCAGATAAATCGACAGAATAAGCTGTGTATGGGATAGAAAAATTTAAAAAGGACACGCTTATTGTTGCGTTAGATAAGCTAATCCTTGATTTAAATAGAAGTCAAATATATGCAGAATATATAGTAAAAATGTTTGATGGATTTTCAAGATCAAAGTACGGAGAACGTCCACTTGAAGAGTGTACGCGCTATTATTGATTACTATCCAGATGTGTGTGACGTAGACTAACATTTAGTAAATGATGGTGCTCAACTCAAAACTTATCTGAAACAAACTTTGCTATCCTATACTTGTAGTGATATGTTAAATTTAATTTTTGAAAAGAAACTTGTTGACGTCTTTCCAAATTTGCTACCATTTTAAAGATTTTTATAATGCTCCCTATTACTAGTGAAGCGGAGCATGCGTTCTCTAAAATGTCCTACATAGAAATATAGGACAACGATGATAAATACTAGACTTATTTATCACTTCTTTCTATAATACTGATCTCACTGAAGACTTAAAATGTGATAAGCAAATAAAAGAATTTGTTGCACAAAAGCGTAGGAAAGTTTTTTTTTGTATATTATGTTATTTTTATAACGTATTTAAATAGTTTGAAATAAAAAAAAACAAGTTTTGTATATTTTAAATTTTCCCTCACAAAAATTTTTCTTAGGAAAATGGCAAATTTTTAATTATTTAGGGGGCCCCAGATACTGTAAGCCCAGGGCCCCCAAAGGTCACGGTCCGACCCTGTTCATATGACGTCCCAGTCACATGGTAACTGCAATTACGTGGTTCCAGCCAATCAGATATAAATTCTTGAGATGTCATAGTTTCAGGATAAATACAATTACGTACGCTTCTTTGTTGCCGGCCTTCTTTTAAATTTGTCAAAAGTAATAACGCACATAGTTTAACAAAATGCACTTGATTTAAAAATAAACGAGTAAGGATTTATTTTTTTAATTTTGAAAAACTCTTTGAAGGATTTTAATACTTAGATATCTTTACCCAATTATCAAATATGAAATTAAATCTAAATGTTACAAGTAGAATTACATGTACAAGTTTAATCTCTGTTTTGAATCCGAAGAATAACACTTGATAACATCTATCATGTGACCGTCATGAATTTAGTACATTTGAATTACATGAATAATTTTTAAAAATTATTCACACAATTTTGTTAAATGCGATAATTTTTTAAACGATTAATATTTCTTTGGGACATGATTGGATCTTTAACAACTTCTACGCTATTCAATATTGAAAAGAAATGTCTGTTGATGTGCTTGCATAAAGTACCAGTGAATGGGAGTTGTAGTGTACTGTATAAAATTAGATACAGCAGCAAGAAGTAAATTTTTAGCGAACTAGAGACATATGATTATGGACCAGATGTGCTCAAACGCTAATCAGAATATCGAAAGCATATGCGGTTAAAAATGCCGAACTTTTCGCTTGGAATCGTATATCTTATTGATAAATCTTTTAATAGACCTCTGAATATCATGTGCTTTGAATACCATGTACTGCTTTCAACTCTTGTAGGTACTACTCATTTCTATACATTATGGCTAAAAAAAGGCATAGTTTGATGGGGTCTAAAATCATTTCTCATGAGGAAAGCTAAATGAAATAACTTTTAAGTGTAACAATATATACTTATAACTTTTAATCTTGGTATTAATTTACTAAATAAATGCCTAAAGTTAAATCACTGCTCCCCAACTTTTTATCGCCGCGGACCGGTAAACGTTTGCTAATTTTACCGCGGCTTGCTGAAGGGGAAGGGGACGCTGATTGCTTATATTTTAAATTGTTTTGATTTAGTTATTTTTATTTAATTGTAATTAAATATTCCTTCAGAAAATAAAAAACAGTTACACCAAAAACTGAATATAAAGTGATTTAACATGGTAAAGCTATTTCGATGGAAGATAGCTCAAACCCGAGAAAAATAGATCATTGTAAATAAAATGAAAAAAATTTAATGCTCTTTGGGCGGCCCGGTAGGATTTTATCCACGGACAGGTACTGACCTGGGTGTTGGGGACCACTAAAGGCATTAAAGGTACCACAGAAAATTCATATTTTAATCGGCAGTAGATCGTAAAATTCATATTTTAGTCAGTGGGGTGTGTGCGTAAGTGTACTGTTTCAATATTTCTTCTGAACTGTATTAAATTCATAAAAATATCATCTTCTTTGGGACATTTTCAGCGATAATGAACTACATACAGCTTGAACTCACATCAGGACCTTGAAAGTTTTATCTGTTATCGCCTGCAGCGAATGAATAATATTGCTGCTGGATATGCGGACCACAACACAGAACTGGAGAAATCCACAGTTTTCTTTCCCTTCAATGCAGCAGGCAGGAACAAACTATTTTATCTCGTTTCCGGAGTAGCCACCTCCGAACTTTGACTTTTAAAGATGGAGACAAAGCTTTTCCTACTTGTGTTAGTTGTTCTGCCTGCCAGGCATCTCCAGAACACATTCTTGACTGCCTGGGGCTTACAAAACAAGATCTAAATGAAAACCCTCTAATGGTGTTGGATTTTTTGAGAGTGAATTAGATCATGGACTTAGTCTAGCTTGGCTAGACAGATGAGCAACAACAACAACACTACATACAGCACACATAGTATAAAGATATAAAAGACTTATACATTGTTTTAAGGTAAAATTTTAAAAATATACTTTTTAAAATTAACAAAAAATAGTTCTAACATAAGGTATTTAGATACTGATACGAGTATTGTCCTTTTTTTTGTAACCAGAACAACAAATTTCATTTAAATTACACTGTTTATGGGGGGGGGAACATGACAAAAGTTAAATTTTACAGGCAAGTCTATTTTTCAAAGTGCAAGGCTTTTGTTATTAATGCTAATTTAGAATAAAACAACTTACATATCTGTCCTTCAGTCATCACACCACATAGTCTGTCGCCTCCAACGTTCAAGAAATCGGATCCGCAATGAGGATCTTCCTCCACGTCAAATGCGATCACTTTCATCAGAAGTCTGCAGACCGATGGGTGGTACTTGTGGACCGTGTACGTGCACGTACGACCGTTGTCATACGGTAAGGGATAGTTAGGCGAGGAAATGACAAAGTCGGGCTTGTCGAAGGTCCCGTCACAGGTGGGTAAAGGACAGTCCTGCTGGACAACGGTCACCATGTATCCCAGACCACGAGTCTCGTTGTCGGAATGGAAAGACATGGTGACTTCGTGTTCGTTTTCTGCAAATGAGACAGTTCCTAGAACGAAATAAAGTTGTAAAAAGAATTAAGTTCTGAAAGAAACTTTTGTAACATAGGGTTTTGAAAACTAAATGTAATGTGTTATAGCTGTTTTATTAAATGCAAGAATTAAATTGTGCTATTTTGGCTATTTTTGATTAAATCGTATAACTGAAGACTGTTTCGTAACGTTAACCGAAAATGAAAAACAATTAAAATACGTAAAAACACTCAATTCTATTCCACACTGTTTTGAAATAGACATGTGAAAAAGAAGAAAAAGTCTAATTTCTTTGCACAACTTATTTACACGGACATTAACACTTGAAAGACTGAAATTTTTATATACCTATATTGCCCAAAAGTAGTCAAAATGACTGCATTGTGAAAAAATAACTAATGTGTTATAAAATTTGTTTGAAATAAATTTTTAATACTTTTCAAATTATTTACGATCATATAACAAGTTATTAGTAAATATTAACAATAAAATAAAAGTAACACTTAGAAAAAAATATATTCTAAAAAATTCTAAGAAACGGTGTCATCATATACGTAATTGTTTTTTAATAATTTAAATTAAAAAGCAGTCACAAAATGACTTCCTTGAGCAATCTAGTGTTAATTAGGATATTAATTATTTCGTGAAAAGAAAATGACGGAATTATTCATCAGTAATTGCTAATTTAATTTCTGAAGGCTTAAACTTGATGCAAGTCTAAAAAAACAATTTTGCTTACATTGATTCAAATATAGAACATACCCTAAAATTCTAACGATAACTATAGATTACTTAACCGGGCTCCAAAAATTATATTAAGAACCTACAGAATCAAAACAGTAAAACAAATAAGCAGCAGATTTGTTTCGTCGAATTTTGTAGACTGTTATTTGGTTGTTGTTTTTTTAATCAATCTTTCGCAACGCTAAGCCTTTTTTATTCGTGCTTGCGGTGTGGTACAGCTCTCTATACTCCTACTACTTTTTACAAATTTTTACAGATGGCGCTACAGTGGGCTGTTGCTAGATGACGTAATAAGATTTTCTGTACGTCTGTAAAATATATTATAAAGTAATGGGCTAAGTTCAAACCAGTCATATGATAAAGGTGATCACGTGTCCTTTTTTTAAATACAAAACTGACGTTATTTTTTTTTTTTTTGTGAAATTAAAATAAAATTTCAAATTTTATAATTATATAAAAATGTTCAACCATTAAAATATTTAATCGAAAAGTTTCTAAAATCAAAAAAAAAAAAAAATTCTTACATTATCCGTGTATTTTTAAAATCAAAAGAAAAACAAAGATTCTATTGTATAAAGGTCTTTTAAGATCAGTATTAACTTATGCATGTGAAACTTGGCCCACGTCTTCAACAGATGAGAACATGATAAGTATCTACGAAAAGAAAATTTTAAGATTTATTTTTGTAGGAATTATTTTTGAAGATCAAAGTTCTAGCTCTGTCAGTCATATAAAGAATTTGACACCGTTAACTTCATCAAAATACAACGAATTAAATGTGCAGGCCACTTTGCCAGAATGGACGAAGACCGCACCACTAAAAAAGTCTTCAATGTCCAACCAATTGGCACACGAAGAAAGAGCAGGCTAAATCTCAAATTGATTGATGGCCTGGAAAAACATCTCGTTGTGAGAACTAAGAATTGGAGAACACGAGCAGGAAAAAGGCTGACCTGGAAAAGGCTTCTAGAGAAGGCCAAGGCCCACCCTGGGATGTCGAGCCACTGAGGACGAAAGGAAAATATGTGTATGCGCACACACACAAATACATATATCTAAAAACGTACATTTTTTTCATCACTTTTTAACACACAAACTTTTTCATCACTGTTTTTCTTTTACAAGCCCTTTATTTTATTTTACACTGTTTCGGGATAACATGGTAAGATAATCCCCATTTTTACTGTAAAAATGTCCATGTTTTTTTTTGTTTGTTTTTAGTTGTTTTTTTTTTTGCACGTGTGCGCATTGTTTAAGCCGTATAAAAGAAAAATTAGGTGGTTGTGGAAAAGTACAAAATTTTTTCATGTAATAACACATATTAACAGGTTTTGAAAAGAGATCGAGATGATTTTATTTAAAAAACAAATGGTGAATCTAAAACGATATATTGTTTGACAACATCTTAGTAAAAGTTATACGAAAGCTATTGGCAGTTAACCACGTTATTTCAAAATGGTCATCTTAGCAAAATACCTCATTCACAAAATGTCCACGTTAGTTAACGATTTTGAAGCCTTTCTTATTTTTATTTTTGATAACGTTATAAAATTCCATACAGAAGCGTAACAGATAGCTTTAGGGCTCCCTGTAAAGTCAGGTTTGGCCCACAAGACAGACCTTACAAACGGTACGTACTTATTGTCAGTCGGGCTTCGGGGCCACCTAGAATCCTGGGCCCTCCCGCAATGCGGGAGTTGCGGGGGTGAACGTTACGCCACTGATTCCATATAACGAGTTTAGATTGAAACTAGAGTGGAGCACAATGTACTCATCTAATGCCATAAAATTAATGGTTTTAACTATTCAAAATTTTCTTAAATGTTCATTAATATCTCAGAATTTTTAAGAAAATATAAATAAAAATAAGAAATTTTTTGCTACATGTAGCTTGATCCTGTTGAACCTTATCCATTCATTTTTAAAATATTCAATTTAAAATAATATGAATCGCATTGTTTTTATTTGAATAATTGTATAATTATTGATTATAAAAATGCTATAATATTCTTAAGTTTAAATACTTTAATTTTAAATCTGATGACTTAGAATTTTATATTTTGTAATTGAATAATGAATCGTAAGGAATTCAAATTCGTTCTTTCTCCCTATATGCGCACTTTTCATTAGAACTCGAAGTCTGTAAGATTATATTAATTATATACAAATTGTCGCCAGCAAGATCTTAACTAAGAAAAATTTTTTTCAATAAAAATTGTGACATTGTGTCTATTAATTGACGAGAAGCACATCAACTTTAATGATGCACTATGATACACATGTTCATCACATCTTTAACTTTAGAATAAATGTAAATAAATAAAAGTAAAAAAAAAAGCATTTTTTTTTTAAAAAAAACAACTTTTATTTAAATGCGCTAAAAAGAATAAAATAAAGTTTTCCTTTAAAACTTTTAATTTATTTTTTACTTTTTAGTTATCGCTGGACAGGTTTCTCAGTCTGTTCATCTCTTTCAACGCATCGTTGTTGCAAAATCGCTTGCCGGTTAATTTCGAAACTAAAATTAATTCTCGCAAAAATGGTATTAGACGAAAAACACAAAAAAAAAATTTTTTTAATCCGTAATTTTTAAGCAATTTTTTTAATCTTCGTACAGATCTTGTACAATACTGTTTACACATAAAAAAAAGTTTCGTAATATTATCTTCATAAATGACGAAGTTATTAAGTGTTTAATTAAAATTTTGGGTACTGTTTGAAAAATCATAAAAAAAAAAGGTTGGGGGCATTTTATTTTTTTAAATGACTGATTCTAAAAAAGCAAAGCATGAGCCGTTTTGGTACGGAGTGTTGAATCATTTAAACGGAAAAAAATTCATGCGCAACAATTTAGACATCGTTTTCATAAAAACGCATCAATTTTGACGCATTTTAAAAAAATCGTAAGAAATGCAATTATTATTATTTTGTAAAAAAAATTATACCATATCGTGGCGAAATAAATGATCTTTCCGATTCTGTAATTATTTTTGTCTGAGTTTTATAAAAAACTAATCTGACCTTTTTAAGTGGGTGAAAATCGAGTTCCAAGATTCCGTTACATGCAAATGAAACTTATAAAAGCGTGTTAAAAATAGATCGCTGTTTTAAAAACGTCAAAACTCAACAAAAAAAAAAAAGAAATCACCTTGTCGTTTCTTCATTATGTGGAGCCGAGCACAGCGGAATAAATAGCCCACGGGGTAAATCAATTACGCGTTTTAAGGATTTTAATTAATATCTTTTTAACTAATTGCAACATCGGAATATAAATGCTCAAAACATGCATTGTCATCCAAACTAAATGTGTATACAAAATTTCAGCTCAGTGAGATGAAGATATCAGCTTCAAAATTGAGTTGCAAGATTCCACCCAAACAAATTACATACATACATTGCAAGTTAAATAAAAGCTTGTAAAATGTGTGAGGATTTTTTTTTAAGTTTAATTACAAAAAAAATTAAGAATCTATTTTGTTTTTTATGTACTGAATGAGAAATATACGGAGCCTATTTTTTTTTTTCTAATATGAGATTGATTCATGAAGATAATTATAATCTAACCCCCTATTGCAATATTGAAGTCAAAGTATGAAAATATATAATTTTAGATTTATTTTCGATCTTCGGTTTTTTCTTCATTTGTCTGAAACATTCAGATCGTAGAAGTTAATTCATGCTGCCATCTATCATCTGTCAATGGAATTGTTTTCATTAATGCATGAATGAAATGAAAATTGCTTGAATTGATCAATTAAAATAATATACAATACATATAAATGAAAAAATTTCATGTATATTGCAAAATTTTTTGCGTCTAAGAAAATAAATTGCTAATTAGAGATTACTGAGGAATATTGAAAAAATTTGATATGTTCTTGCGTTTCTGAAATATTAAAGAATATTTGAAATAAAACATATAAGAATTCATATATATTGCATCTTCTACAGCTCAATTAGAAGACTAAAACACATTTTTGTAGATGTAATGTCGGAGTAATGACGGAGGGAATGTCATAGAAGCATTTAGAATTGATCAAGAGAATAAACATGAATAGGAAATAAAAAAGTACAAAAAAATGAAAATAAATTGAATAAGTTTCATATTACAAAAAATAACTTTTGGGGCATTTTGTTAGACCATAATTTTTAACAAACAACACCATAACTTGTTGGGAGATTGTTTTCACACATTACACCAAAGAGAGTATTGTAATTCATAACCCAATATATTAAATGTTTTTTTTAAATTGTGACGAAATAGGTATAAGAGTACAGTTTTGAGGTTGGAAGAAATTAAAATAACATTCATGAATAAAATCTAATTTGTTTTAAAAATAGAAAATTTGTTTTTCATATAGGTAACATTTTTTGACAAAAGAAAAGATTTATGTATTCTATTTTCAGGTTAGACTTTTTTAGTGAATTTTATTTTCGAATAGATCATAAATGTTTTCAACATAATCTTGAACCAGACAACTTTCAACAAAACAGAATGGTGAAAACAGAACATTAGTAATTTCTTAACGAATAATTCCAATTATTATAATCCTATTTAACTAACTTTGAATCCCAATCAAAATAATCAAACAATCCTGTTTAAAGTGAAGTGTATGAAGTGTCGTACTTAATTTATTATATCAGAAAAATATTATTTAAATCGTTTTTTAAAAACTAAGCAAAAAAATTGCCTGATTTTGAATTATAACTCGTAGACAAAGAAGCTATACCAAATACAGGGTATCTGGAAACTCAACATCAAGCGGGCATGAGGTGAAACGAGAGAGTAGTAGGGGAAGGGTCACGCCACTCCGGGGAAAATAAATAAAATTTTCCATATCACTTGGTCAAGCGATGGCTAGCTTATTTTTGAAAATATGGCAAGTGTCTCTCTCCCTCAAATCGCCAAGTGACTACCAATTTCACAATTTTACTGATTTTTTCATTCGTCATCTTTTGTAGAAGGCTATTAATCACTGCCACAAATCGAGCAAAAGTTTTGCTGGTTTAGTTAATTTGAGTAAGGGTTTGAGAAAATGATATCACCTTCCTTTGATTCTCCATAAAAATATAAAAAAGCGCGTTACTCTAGACAAGTTAATTCAAAAGTTGTCCCCATTTTCTTAAAGTATCCGACTACCCCAAAAAATGTGACTAGAACAAAAACTACAAGTGTTTTAGTAAAAGCAGATAATGCCATACTTTAAAACGCGTTTTACTCGAAATATGTATTTTTGAAAATACTCAAACGGGGCCAGCGATTTCTAAAAAAGATCTGAAAATAATAAACTGAAATTTTTTTCTGTAAGTTCTGTATAATAGTAGAATTGTTTCAACCTTCAGGTTTATGAATCACTGTTTTATTACAAAATTTTCAGTCCCTTACGTTAATATAATCACTGTTTTTTTAAGAAATTTCATATAATAACTGAGATTAAGGGCTCTGGTTTTTGTAAAAAAGAAAATATCTCTTATCCTGAAGATCATTTCAAAAATGAATAACATAGCAACACATTAGAATGAAAAAATTGAAAACATGTTCAAAACCTTCGGTTACAAAATGGGCCACGTTTATGCTATTTTTTGTCAATTTTTACCTATTTTATTCCATTTTAGTACTGATAATTTATTTTTCTCTTCTTAATTTTAGTATATTTTTCTTAAAATGTACTAAACAAATCTAAAAATAACAAAAAAATTCCCATATCTCCATTTTTTTAAAAAAAAAGTTGTTGCAACCAGTCGGATATTCCAAAATAGTACACTTTCTACGTTTCTATCCATAACAATTATTTCCAACTTTTTCTCTCGTTAAAGAATCAGATTACGCGTTTGGAATCATGATTTTGAAAAAGCGTACAGATGAATAATTTTTTGATATTTAATGTTACTTGAGTTAGCATATACAAGTAAAATTGCATTTAGAAATAATATTTAAATGCAATTTCTTCGCAGAAAATGAAGAAATATGACATACTCGTATTTTCAAAACATTCTCCTTTTATGGAAAAAAAATACTTCTTTAATAATAAAGTCTTCTGTACGAGGCCTAAACTAGAAGTTTTGAAAAATTCACATTATTTTCAAAGTTACAATTAATTCAAATAATAACCAGTGTGTGTGTGTGTGTGTGTGTGTGTGTGTGTGTGTGTGTGTGTGTGTGTGTGTGTGTGTGTGTGTGTGTGTGTGTGTGCGTGCGCGCTTTTTTTTTTTTTGTTAAAGTTTTTCTATATTCGGATATATTAAAATATGGATATATAAATCCGCTTCTAAATTATTTATTCTAAAAATTAATGAAATTCAATTCAATATTCTGCCTTTATATACTAAGCCTATGAGTATATATATTTAAATATAGAGCCTGAACTAGGATTCTTGATGGAAAAGGTACTTAATTTGAGAGAATGCTCATGAAGAAATAAATACATTTGAGATATAATATTAATTTGATATATCTATTCCCCCTAAAATAAATCTCAAGGATTTGATTGCATATTTAATGTACATTTTTTATCAATCATTTGAAACAAATTTTTTCTTAATGTATAGTTTTATTTGTTTGTATTTAAAAAACCCTTTTTTTAAGTAAACTAATATCTCAAATCCATATTAACAGTCGAAACAGTTTAAATTTTTAATCATTAAGTTAATTTTTTTCAGAATAACTTATTACATACAACATTGAAAATTATTTTAAAATGCTGGAAAAGTTACTTTTAAATGTAAAACGATGAATTCTAATTCAAAATCCGATTGTAAAACATGAACATATTTTAATACTGTTAAAAACAGTTTTAGTTTCCATGGATAAGTTTGGACCGGAGAAATTTTCTTTCAAAATACAGAGTGCTTCATTCTTTTAATGGGGTTGTAGATTGGTATTTAATCTTTGCAGATCTAGTACATTCTCCATGAGCTGATATCACTTTTTAGTGCAACACCATTTTGGCGATACCAATTATCGCAAGTAATTTTAGCGCCCAGTTTCCTCCTCAGAAGAAGGCACCCGTGCTCTGACGATGCGAACTGATTCAGAAAGAAGTATAAACTTTCCAGATACACTATAAAACAGTAATAGTCAAAGACTGGCACCACCACAGCGAACCGAAAGGAAGATGTACTTTTATAGTTTGTGTCTAGCCCCTAATAAAAGAGACGTTAGCAATAATGAGAGTACCATGTGACGAATCAGTCGAAATGGCGTTTTATAGAGTGGAAGAGGCTTTTTGTGTTCTTGAATTTAGCAAAATTGAATCCAGAACTGCTGTACAACAGCATTTTTGATCCCGATTCGGAGAAAAACCTCCAACTCGAAAATCTATCTGACAATCAGTGACGTAACGTACACCCCCGCAACCCCTGCATCGCGGGGGGTGGGTCGAAACCTAAATGACGTTTAGTACGCATTAGGAATTGGGGCCCAAAACATGACTTTGCAGGCGGACCCTAATATTTTCCGTTACACCACTGCTGACAACGGTATGAAAGATTAAAAACTACGGCAGTGCTTCTCGAACTTTCAATATTCGTGACCCAAAATTCAATCATAATTTTCATCGCGCCCCCCTCTATGCAATAACAATGTATTGAATTCTATACTACAATTCTTTGACGATAAAGCTACTATACGACTTTAACCTCTTTAAGTGCCGCCGGCATATATAAAGGTCTCGCTCAGCCAAAACATTAATTTTCTGGACGTATATATATGTCTTTCAGAAGTACGATCTTCTCTGTTCATTGTTGTCCCTAAAATTATTCCGAGGGCTTTGGAAGGCAATAAAATGCACTTGACAGTGTTTGCGAAGGAATTACTTATTTCAGAGGATTTGGTCTTTCCTCCACCCCCCTCCCCAAAAAAAACATCACATTCACGCGTTGAAAATGGTAGCATTGGGGAACGATTCGAGTAACTTTTAATCGGCAGTTAAGGGATTAATTATAAACCGTACAAATTATTAAGATAAGTGTTTTAATAAAAGCCCATGGGGTCACTGGTAATTATCGAGCTTGTTCTTAACTTGGTATTGTTAAACTAATTATAAAATACATTGTACAGTACTGATATATTTATAAGTGTATTATATCAGTGTAAATGTGTATTTTATTTTTTATTATGTCAAAATGTATTTTGTTATTTACTTTCAGTAAATTAATATTTTTTAAAATAATCTGTTTTGTTTTAGAATTTTCAATATGCTCGAGCCTCCCTCGGAGAGTTAACACGCCCCCCTCTGGGGGGTGGGCACCCCACAGTTTGAGAAACGCCTAACTGCGAACTGTTTGTGCACAAGTAAAAGTCCTGGTCGAAGCTGAAACAGAGTATCACAGCCGCTATTGATGGAGTTGGTACCTTACATCCTTTTGGGCGAAAAGGGATTACCGTTTCGATGTGTGTCGTGTGACTAAAGATTAAGATTCACACGTAGAATATCTGTGATTGTCTCTAACAAAACTTAAAATAGCCCCATACAATTTTGTATTACTGGTTACATTCAATATTTTACATGGTTCTTGATTTATAGTGCCTCTGGGCTGTATACTTCTTTATGAATCACCCTGTATAATATCATTTATTAGTACTTTCATAAAGAAAGAGCTTTTAGGAATGTACAAAGTGTATGTTTTTAATTCCAAATTATATTTTAAATTACCATGAAACTGCTATTATTAGGCCTTTCATATGTATATAATAAAATGTCCACAAATGGTAATTTTTTAAGAATCATATGTTAACAAATTGCAATATTTGCACGTACACAAAGTAACTAATAACTTGAAATCGATGCCTAGTTTTATTGAGTGTAATATTCATTTATTTCAAGTTAGTTAATTTCATAATTTAAAAAACTTTCAATCATAAATTATTACATTATGGATAAACAATATACTCCAATTAACACTGAAAACGCACCACCAAGAATTAAGTGAGAGTTTATTAACGTCACACTATAAAGCATCCCGACAACTATTGGCGATGGACCTCGTGATTTTGAGCCTCGGTCGAGCATGAGGACGAAATACCACTCTCCAAATTTACCCACCAAGTCAATGTGAGGATATTAATCCTCGGCTGATTTAACGAACTTCAGTCTCCATACGGCAGGTCTTCAGTGGCACTAAATCTCGAACTCATGACACTTTAGATAAGAGTCCGTGACCATGACCTGTAGGTTACCGTATCCGCAGCACTAAGAAGAAGTGGCTCGAAAGGGAAGAAACTCTCCAAACAAAGAAATACATCAATGAATAATAAGATATGCGAATTTGAAATGATACCTGCAACACACACAAATAGCGAGAGCCATGTCCGCTCAGCAGATTGTAGGACCACCGTAGACAGCGATTCAGAAGCAAAGCATCTGGATTCAGAGTTTGAATCCAGGGGGGTTGTTTTGGGTTTTGGGACTGGTGGGTTTTTGATTTGTTTTTCTTTTCTTTTTTTCCACTATAGCATCAGAGAAGAAGCTGAGTCCTTCAGCTGGATCTTGGTCAGATATATCCACGTGGATTCAGAGTCAGTGAAAGTATCAATAGCTCTCTATTTCCTGTTAACCATGACTCCTCGAAACAATGTAACAACATTGCTAACAAACAATGCAAAGACATTCCAAAAATACGTTTCGTCGCTGTTTTTCACACGGAAACTATATCCGAAACAGAATACACTATGGCATAATGAACTATGCACCTCGCTCTATTTTTCGACATAGTCGCCACTAACATTGAAATATTTGTCGCAGCATGTAGTTACTTTGAAGAAATCACTTTGGTAAAATTTGGTGCACTGCAATGCAAGGAAATCTTGAGCAACCTGCAGTGTTTTTTTCATTCGTGAATGTGGAGGGACATATATTTCGACACTTCGTCCACCACTGAACATGCAACATCAGTGGCTAACCATTTGACGAGACATGACCTCTTAACCGTACACAGTCTGTAAGTATTCATGGATGACAAGCAAACTAGTCCCACATGCCCATTCGTACTGGATAACAGTACGGACTTATATTAGTTACCACGTTGTTAGCAAACGTCTGTCTGCCATCGAGATTTGTATTCAAATAACCTTCGGACTCCGGTGTGCTGTTACTCTCTTCTTCGGTGTTTAAGAGACGTGCGGGGGGAAATGAAGGAATATTTGTCAATGGATACAATCCTGGATGCAGAACAAAGTACTTCATATCCCACGGAATTCTTAAATTCGTATAAACTTTCAAGTGTACCCTCACATAAACTTCGATTAAAACTAAATGTACCAATTATGCTTATGCAAAATCTCGATACTCCTCGACTATGTAATGGAACGAGGCTTCCGATCACAAAATTGATGCAGAATATACTTGATGCCACTATTTTAGCAGGTGTCGGGAAAGGGGAAAGTTTTATCATACCTCGAATTCCCTTTATACCTTCTGACCTACCGTTTTAATTCAAACGAGTTCAATTTCCGAACAAACTCAGCTACTATTGCTTTTACTATTAACAAAGCGCAGGAGCAAACATTGCAGGTAGCAGGGATGCATATGGAAAATCATGCTTTTCTTATGGTCAACTATATGTGTAGCCTGTTCGCGTGTATCCTATGCCCGAAATCTTCACATATTTGCACCTGACGGAGGAACATATAATATAGTATACAGTAGCATCCTAGAATAAGACTCTGTTTTGAGCTCTTTTAAAGAGGAATTATTCATTGAACGTTGATACTTTAAACTTTTTAAAATATTAATCGTTTAATTTATTGAATTTTTGTTGTTACCCATTATAACAAAGAATGTTTTCAGTTTTTTAAACTAAGCTTCATTTTAGAATATTTAAATTTTAACGATCCCAGTCGAGCTATAAAAAATTGTCATATTATTTTATTTACTTTCTAATGATAATGATTATGATTTTGACAGTTATTTAAAGACATCAACGCGAGTGAAGCCGCGGGTAAAAGCTAGTAATTTCATTATTTCAATCATACCCGATTACTAAAGTTCTAAGGAGTAAAAAAAGATGTGCATACCAAATAATTCATTTTTATATGTTTCCCAAAATGAATAACTAAATCTTGATAGGAAAAACGATTGTAGAATTTACAATTTTGGGACATTAGATTTTTTTTTACTAGAATATCTTGTAAAAATAGAAGTTAAAATATTGTCTTTACGTGAAAAATAAAACGGGATTTTTTTTTTTTTAAGCGGGTAACTGACTACGCGCTCGTGCGTAGTCAGTTAGTTACCTTAAACTTTTATAATAAAGTAATAATCACCTAAAAACGAAGTAAGATACCACAATTAAAAAAACTATTCTAATTAAAAAATATTTAATAAGTAAAAATGGTATGTAAATAAATTTTATCAGTAAAAAAATCAAAAATAATTTACTAAACACAATTATCGAGATTCCTTTATATTTCTTATTCGGAATATTTCTTTCAATTCAGAAACGTAGAGTAAAAAAATTCAGTTTGACTAATTTATTCGAAAATTAGTTATCTGATGAACTAATTTAGAAATTTTAGAACTAACTTAGAAATAACATAATTAGTATTTAAGGTATCCAATTACGAACCATGATTTTAAAAATGCATATAAATGAATAAATTTTTTGATGTATAGTGTCATTTGAATTACAATAAACATATAAAATTGTCTTAAGAATATTACAATAATAAAAAAATTACTTGAATCTAATTTTTTGGCAAAAAATTAAAAAAGAATATAACAGATTTACAGAACTTTTTCCTCTGATGGAAAATGCTGTTATAATAATAATACTTTGCTCATATACAGCTAAAACTTGTCTATACAGAGCCTGAACTAGAATTTTTGAAAAAATTCACATTATTTTCAGGCTTACGATCAATTGAAGTAATAAGTGATGTTTTTTTGTTAAAATTTCTCTATTCTGATGTATTAAAATATAAATAAATCCACTGCTAAATAATGTATTTCCCAAAACCTAGTTCAGGCTGTATATAGAAGTTTTAGCTATACATAGGCAAAATATTATTATTATACAAGCATTTTTTTATAAAAGGAGAATGTATTAAACATTTGGCATTCTTTCTTCATATTTTTGACAAAATTTGCCTTTAAATAGTTTGTAATACCCTTTTATAAGCTTCACTTGTATGTAACGGAAACTTTGAACTCCATTTTTACCCACTTTAAAAGGTCAGATTAATTCGAATTTTTGCTCACTTGTCCAGGACCGATGACAATACAATAATTTAATAATTTTGTTCCATTGTCCTGATCAGGATTAACGATTTCCCATTTTCAGATCCCATCCCGCATCTGATGACTAATTTCGATCCCATTTCCAGATTTGGCGACTAAATGGTTAAGTTACATTTTAGTAGTTCGATTAACTATAAAAGGGTGTTCTTTAGTTTTTTAAAACTGTAATTTCTATGTATAATATTCTTAAAACAATTTTATATGTATGTTCTAATTCAAGAGATGCTAAAAATCAAAAGTAATTTTCATTTATATTTTTTTTTAAAAACCACGTTCCGAACGCAGTCGGATACCAAAGTATTCAACTAAGTTCGGAACCGTGATTTTTCAAATGCGCACAAACGAATATTATTTTTTAATGTTTAGATCACTTAGATTAGAATACACGTATGAAACTGTTTTAAGAATATTATTATAATTAAAAATTATTTAGATGCAATATTTTGGCAAAAAATGAACATAGAATTATTTATTATCCAAATATTCTTCTTTTGTGAAAAATGCTCCTCCAATAATAATATTTTGCCTACATATAGCTCATACCTCTGTACAGAGCCTGTGTGTGAACTAGGATTTTTAAAATATATAATTTAGAAATGGATTTATCCATATTTTAATACATAAGAGTGGAGACATTTTAACAGTAAAACACTGATAATTATTTCAATGAGTAGTAACTCTGAAAATAATGTGAATTTTTCAAAAGTCGTAGTTCATGCCTTTTGGAGAAGTCTTTGTTATATATAAGCAAAATATTATTATTATAGAAGCATTTTTCATAAAAGGAGAATGTTTTGAAAAAAAGTAATTCTAAATTCATTTTTTGCCAAAATATTACATTTAAATATTTTTTTATTTAATAATATTCTTAAACATTTTTATAAGTTTCTTTTATTAGTTTCTACGTGACATTAGATATAAAAAAAATATTCGTTTTTTACGCTTTTGCCAAATTGCAGTTCGAACATAGTTACATTAAAAACGAAGTGGAAATGGCGATTACAAAAACTATTTAAACGGAACAAAAAAATACGCTAGAAGTAGAAATATTAAGTAATTAAATTTCATCAGTAAAAGGTCATGAATAATTTAATAGACATATAACTATCAGTATTCTCTTATACCACCTATTAGGAATATTACTTTCTGTTTAAAAATATATAAAGAAAAATTACTAACACTAGTTATCTGATAATTTAGAAATATTAGAAGAACGAATTTAGAAATTACACACACACACACACTCACAATCACCATTTATTCAAAATTTAGAAAATGGAAAACTGTAATAAATAAATAAAATTTATATCTGTATTTAAAAAAATAAGAAAACTGAATTTAACTCGTGACTTCTATTAATTTATGTGAAACGAAACCCCGGACTTACTCGAAAATCCTATGGGTTTTGACCCGCACATTTTTTCCCCACTCAACAATAGATAATCCTTGGTGCAATTGGGACTCTGCTCCAGATCCATAACATTGAAGAGGAACGTTACAGAACACACCGACCTCGACCTCCTACGCACTGTGTACTTGCAATCCACATTGGTCCCGTACCGGGCCGGAAACCCAGCCGACTTGATGACCGTCAGTGTCCGGCCGGTCGTCAATTCGCATTCCGTCACCTCCGGATCGCCGCCGGACGCCCAGCATCCGGCCAAGAAACCCAAGAGGACAATCGAGAGGATGGTGAGGTGTGCCATCATGCCTGGATGCTGGAGATGTGGCCAGGATGAGTATCCGGCCTCCTCAGTATCGATTGGGTGGAATGTCCCGGATGTTGGAATCGATAGAATCTAGGGGTCTCGTTCGATGTGGGGAGGGATTGCAGGAGAACTCTTGAAGTCGTTGGGTAAAAAGATGGGTTTTAGGGTCCGGGAGAAGTCGCTGATGGGTTGATGTCAGGCAATGTTTAATTTGGGATTGATCGCAGCCTTGAGGGGGGTCTTTGAAGGATTTGGTTCATGTAATTAGAAGATGGCAATTGCTTAATGCGGTGGAAAATTAATTATGTGGAATTTAATGACTTCAGATACCTGGGGTTTAAGGGGATTTGAAGTGTTTTTAACCTTGGAAATTGTAAAATGTTTCTTGCTTGAAAATGTGTACTCGTTAATGATGGAAATTCCGTTACTTGAAGATGAGATTTGTTCTGTGAAATTTAAATAATAGAATTTTGACTAAGCTTGATATTCTTTTTAAAGTATCCCTGCTTTTTTTCTTTAAATTAAACGAAAGAACGTCGGGAATTAAATAGTGCGAATTTCTAAGTAAAAAATTGAACTGAGACATATCTTAAAAAGATTTTTTTTAATTACTTTTGATAGTGACTAAATTTGTTTGAGTCAGTTTATATACCAATGTCACATTTTAATGAAAGAAATCATATTCAAGAGATTTTGAATATAATATATTTATATACTAACAGAATTATATTTGTCTTTTTTTAATTTTATAATATTATATATTTTATTACTCGAGCTTACAAAAAACATTACGAAATGCTTACATAGCTCGTAAATATGTCTCTTATTCGTAAATATATTTTCTTATCATACATATTTCCAATTAAAAAATCTTCATCATAATGAATAAAACAAATGTGGAGAAAATTTTTCAGCTAGTTAATAAACAATTTCGCTTATATTTAGCTACAAATCAGCCCTCGAATGTATTTACTTAATTATTTTATAAATTTATTTATAATTTAATTACAATTTTTGTTAGTATAAATAAATTTGTTTCCATGAAAATTCAGTGCCTTTAACTAATTTTTTATTTATATCGAGTTGTAAATCATTTTACACATAAATAATCAATAGATCAATAATTAATAATCAATAGATTAATAATTAATTGATTTAGAATAAATCGATTATTTCTAAAAATTGAGAATGTGATTACGCGCGAAATACAGTTTCGAGAAAAAGGATTTTCAGATAAATTTTATCAGTTTCATTGAATTATTGAAAGAATATGAATCAAAAATAAGTATTTGTTTTCTTACAACTTTAACTGAAATTTAAAATAATAATAATCAAAAGTATTTGAAAAGGTAGTTTTTAATTCCTTTTTTGCTTGTAATTATTTTTATATATAAAACTAGAACTGTGTTTTAGAATTAAAAGAAATTACATTGTGAAGAACAGCTTATAGTTTGAAAAAACATACAAAATAAGAATCAACCGAAGTCATGGCAAAATGTAATATTATTATTATCCATACAAATATTGTATTTTGTCTCGAGAAAATATTTTAATTTTTTTATGTTCATGTTTTTAATTACCTACGACAAAACTCATTGTATTCAAAAATTAAAAATATAAATTCGTACAGATTTAAATCATTATGTTACTAAAATAGCGAGATGAATATTTTTCCTTCCTTCAGTAATGCGATTTTCGAAAGAGAAAAAAAATTCATAAAAACCTTTTTAATTGTAAATTTAACTTTATCATTATCTTTTATTACCTGAAGTGAAAAAAAAAACTTTTTTTTTTATTAAAAATGTTATGAAATCAAATACATGAAGTTTAAAAAATGTAAATTATTTCTTTGCGTGTTTTAATTATATTTAGCTCATTTTAAAAACAAAGCAAAGTTCTAGACAATTCATTAAAATCTCGTATCGATTACTCCTTCCAGGAAAGTCAAATTTTATCGTCTGCATCCATTTTGTATTCTCTTTTCTAAGGAGGCCGATTGTTGTCTATCAACGAGAATTGAATCAAATATATTGCTGTCGTGAGTCAAGTAGACAGTAATTTAAGAGTTGCTATGACAATAAATGTAAACAGAAATGTAAAATATATGTTTGGATTTCATACACAATGAAAAGAATAAGGTGATAAGCATAGAGATTTTTAAAAGCTTAAGCTTTTTTTTTTATTGCAGATTTTAATGCAACAGAAAATTTGCTATTTGTGAAATTTTTTATGTTGCAAAAGAGAAAACTTTGACTTTTCAAAAATAAGCAACTTTTTTAGCAATTTGAAATAATGTATAACAATATAAAAATCCCTTACTGATAAAATATTTAAAATTTGATAAAAAATTGCAAAATACAAAATTTAATTCAACTTTTAATCATTTATTCCTATTTCATATCGCTATATTTTTTTGGTAAATATTTAATGTTTTGTTCCATTTGAGCTGCCTATAATTGATCAATACTTGGCACTTGTAAATACAGGTAAATTGTTCGAATTCTCTAAAACCCGAAATAGTTCAGTTTTAAGGTTAAAAAAGCTTGACACGAATAATTGAGTTATGTAGAAGAAAGTGAATCAAAATACAATGAATAAGTTTCTTTATTGTATTTGCAGTCAATAATATAATTTCATTTTATAAAAATATTCGTCATCAAAAGTTTTTGTTTTGAATATAGCGATTTTCTTGTCATATGCCTTAAGTAAAGAATAGTGCAAACTTCGAATCTGCCGATGAAATACTGTTCGTTCAAAAATTTTATTATACTAATTTGAAAAATTCGGTTAATATATTTCTTACTATAAAACTTTTTTAATCCAATATTATAATCCCCCCTTTCAGTATTTGTAAATAGCACAAAAACCAAAGATCTTTATACATAATTCATATTTTAAACAGAAAAATGTGTGTGTGTATTTGTAAATTCGGTCGAATTTTTTGTTAAAAGAAACCTTTTTTGTGTTATTCTATAAGCTGAACCTCAACTTAAAAGCCGTTCAAATATAAACTGAGCACTAATTCTTCCTTCACACTGTAGCACTTTAGAATCTAAAGATTAAAAAATCAACAAGCTAATTTTAAAAATAGATGATTAAAGTTTTTCTGTCCCTTTCAACTTAAAATGTTAATTAACGTTGAACAATTTTCTAAGGAAATTTTGAATCATAAAACGGTAATCAATAATATTAACAATAGTTACATCTGAATGAGTAACGTTAAAAAAAATTCTAATTAAATAAATCTAATATGATTTATCAAGATTTCAAATTTTGTGATTGATATAAAAAAATTAAGTTGAAAATTCAACATTTTGGTCTTGATGCTCTTTGTTTATACGACGACTAGCTTTCTTTTGTACAGCAACATAATTTGGAAGAATAAAATTTTGATTTTTAGAATAAAGTCTGAAAAAATATTCAAGACTAATTCACCAAACGATTTCTTTATTAAGCAGTTATCAATATAAAATATTCCTTAACGAACATAAATTTCCACGCTTTCATCATCCACATCTTTCTCTTTTCTAAGTCTACTTGATACATAAAATAAGTATTGATGCTATGTGTTTTGTATTAAAAAATATATAGCTGGGGAGAAAAATTGCTTAGAAATCGATTAAAGAATGATACTACGTTAAATAAAGGCTAAATTATAGTAAATCATTGTCGAACATATATTTTTTGAACAAACACAACATCAAATCATAAATTTTTAATCTATGATAAAATAATTAACTGTAACAAAACTTTCACTGTTTCCATTATGAAAAATTTTAAAAAGTAAATTTAATCATAATCACCATGAAGAATATTTTTATAGTAATTTAATACTAATTTAAGCAGCCGTTTTAATCATCTTTTTCTATAACCATAGCAAGTCAGTTAAAAAAAACTACTAAAATTAATGAAATGATAAAAGTTTGTATTACGTGTGTTTGATAAATTAAATCTTCTTTAAAATCTATTCTATGCCCAAATGATATTATCGAAAGATTGTCATGATTAAATTCTTTATAATTATTTTAAGTTATTTTTTTCCGTTTAGTTTTAAAATACATTAGAAGGGAGCTGGTACATTTTTCTGCCTTATTATTTTTTCCTATAGATCAGCACAAAAAATGTTTATTGCTGAGCAGAAATTCAATAAAAATAAGCTTTTATAAATTATCATATTTGTAAATACTGAGTCCATAAGGAAAAGGAATCTAGATTATTAAGAAAAAGATTTTATGGTACGTAATATTCCTTATATTTACTGTTTTATGTTAGCAGCTAGGTTTTAAGTGTTAACATCAGAAATAAAATTTTAATGGTAAGGTTACTAAAAATTTACTGATGTCAAGAAACAGTTTAAGACATGCATAAGGTAGAATTTTAACATATCTATATATATAAAGGAGAAAAGCGACTCACTCACTGACTGACTGACTAATCACGATATCTCCGGAACTATTCAACCTACAAATTTGAAATTTGGTAGACACGTTCCTTTCATGGAGTAGAGATAGCTAAGAACGGATTTTTTGCGAAATTCGAATCGTAAGGGGCGTTACGGGGGGGG
Source organism: Trichonephila clavata (assembly GCA_019973975.1). Classification (NCBI taxonomy): domain Eukaryota; kingdom Metazoa; phylum Arthropoda; class Arachnida; order Araneae; family Nephilidae; genus Trichonephila; species Trichonephila clavata. The sequence goes on along the minus strand of BMAO01038679.1, from coordinate 3,473 downwards.
GGGGTTAAGGGGCGTTATAAATAATTGTTTCCATTTTTAAACTACTCGACGTACAATCTTGAAATTAGGTAAACTGATTCCTTTCATAGAGTAGAGATCCCCTACAAAATGAGTTTGGTGAAAATTGACCCCCAAGTGGCGTTGCGGGGGCTTAGGGGCCGTTATAGATAATTATTTCCATTTTTAAGCTATGAGACTCAAAGTCTTTATATTTGATAAATATATTCCTTTCATAGAGCAGATATCAGCTGCAAGATAGGTTTTGGGAAAATAGCCCCCTAAGTAGCGTTGCGGGGGATTTAGGGGTGTGATATTTAAATATTTTCGTTTTTGACCTACTTGACCTACCAGCTTGAAAAATTGTAGGCATGTTTCTTTTATGGAGTAAATATCCGTAACAAAATGGGTTTTGGGAAAATTGACTCCAAGGGGTGTTGCGTGGAAGGGGGGGGGGGTTAAGGGGAGATATAAATAATTATTCCAATTTTTAAACTATAAGACGTACAGTCTTGAAATTTGGTAAGCGGATTCCTCTTATAAGGTAGATATAAGCTACAAATTGGGTTTCGTGAAAATCGAAACCTAAGTGACGTTGCAGGGCTTAAGGGGCGTTATAGATAATTATTTTCATTTTTAAACTACTGGTCGCATAGTCTTGAAATATGATAATCAGAAGCCTTTCATGGATTAAAGATCCATGTTTTGTGAAAATTGACCCCTAGATGGCGTTGCGGGGACTCAAGGGGCGTTATAAGTAATTTTTTTACATTTTTAATTTATTAGACGCAAAGTCTTCAAATTTGGTAAGCAGATTCCTTTCATAGAGTACAGTTCCCCTACAAAATGGGTTTTGTGAAAACAGATCCCCATGTGGCGTTGTGGGGGCTCAAGGGGCGTTAAAGGTAATTATCCCCATTTTTAAACTATTAAACGTACAGTCTTGAAATTTGGTAAGCAGATTCCTTTCGTAGAGTTGGAATTAAAAGAAATTAATTCTTGGGGAGCAAGCGGTTACTAGGGCGTATTGACAAAAAAAATCCTTTTTGCTAACTACAAGGACTATAATAATGGAATTTGGTTTGCATTCTCCTTTTGTTGCATTGAAATCCGCTAAGAATGGTTATTTTGGAAAACGACTCACAACGGGATTGCGGGGGGGGGGGGGGGGATAGTAAAAATTTCGTTTTTTTTTTTCCTGTTAGATTTAGACTTGAAATTTGGCTTGCGTGTTCATTTTTCAGAGTAGAGATCCACCGAAAACTGCTTTTGCGGGAATCCACTTGGTTATAGGGTTACGAAAGCGCAAACATCATTCTATACTTCAATTTTAGAAAATTTTAGAAAATACAAATTAGATAAGTTCTGCCCTTTTTTTTTTATCGACAAGTATATTTTTTAATACAATCGAATTCTTAATGCACGACTTAGATATCAACAATTTATATCTATATATATATAAAGGAGAAAAGCGACTCACTCACTGACTGACTGACTAATCACGATATCTCCGGAACTATTCAACCTACAAATTTGAAATTTGGTAGACACGTTCCTTTCATGGAGTAGAGATAGCTAAGAACGGATTTTTTTGTTGCGAAATTCGAATCGTAAGGGGCGTTACGGGGGGGTTAAGGGGCGTTATAAATAATTGTTTCCATTTTTAAACTACTCGACGTACAATCTTGAAATTAGGTAAACTGATTCCTTTCATAGAGTAGAGATCCCCTACAAAATGAGTTTGGTGAAAATTGACCCCCAAGTGGCGTTGCGGGGGCTTAGGGGCCGTTATAGATAATTATTTCCATTTTTAAGCTATGAGACTCAAAGTCTTTATATTTGATAAATATATTCCTTTCATGGAGTAGATATCAGCTACAAGATAGGTTTTGGGAAAATAGCCCCCTAAGTAGCGTTGCGGGGGATTTAGGGGCGTGATAGATAAATATTTTCGTTTTTGAACTACTTGACCTACCAGCTTGAAAATTTGTAGGCATGTTTCTTTCATGCAGTAAATATCCACTACATGGGTTTTGGGAAAAATGACCCCCAAGGGGTGTTGCGGGGGGTTAAGGGGAGATATAAATAATTATTCCGATTTTTAAACTATTAGATGCACAGTCTTGAAATTTGGTAAGCAGATTCCTCTCATAGAATAGAGATACGCCACAAAATGCGTTTCGTGAAAATAGACGCCCAAGTGGCGTAAGGGGCGTATATTTTTCAAAACAATCGAATTCTTAATGGCAGGACTTAAATATCAATAATTTATTCATATATATAACCAGCAAAAATTTATAAATCATCAGGAAATACCCAGTGAAGCGGGCGGGTAACAGCTAGTATGTTTATAATGTATGAAATATATTTTTGTATTATATTTGTGATAAAAGAATATATTTCCATAGAACATTAATTTGCAATGAGACTTGGAAAAAAGAACTACGTTGGTAAAGAAAATGGTACGCGTATCGTACAGTATCCAATAGTGAAACACCTTTTTGTACCTATTCTAATACAATGATAACGATGACGATATTTGGCAACCTTTTTTTTTAATTGGCGATGTTCTTCTATTTGGTAAAATTGGTCGACGATATAATGCGTAGATACCGAAAAAATTATACATCACAATTAAATTAATGTTCCTTTATGCTATATAACTTTTAAACAATGAAAATCGTATTTACACTTTTTTTTCAGGGGGGGGGTGAAAATTATAGCTAAAGGCACCTCTTAAAAAATAAAACTATCATCTTGATCTAAGTTTTCTATTGCTTTGAAGTTAAGTCTCAATTGCTTTTTTATATGGACCATTGAGTTCCTTATCAGGATACTTAACGTTTACGAAAAAAATAAGAACAACAGAACTCATATAGAAAATGACGTCATAAGCGAGGAAACCCACACAACGAATTTTAAGAAAAAACATGGAATAATTTCGCAAAAAACGATTCAACTCCAGAACTTATAGCTTCGGCAAACAAAAGAACAAATAACAGTTCCCGTTCAGAAAATATCGTTAGCGTAATGGGCTTTATATAACCAACCAGTAAGAAATTCTATCCTAACCTGTAATTGATAAACTTCAACCGTCCATTAAAGCTGCTTGTAATCATGAACCTTTTCCCCCTAAAGAAGCCCGAAGCGGAAACCTCTGAAAATGAGTCATAAGGTTGTTTCCTAATCTACCTAGAGATTTCTTTTTTAAATAACAAATGATGCCAGAATAAAAGAGTTCCAAAGATGGAGAGAAGCCATTTTTTACCACATGAGCAATTTTTCAATATCAAAAAGACAAACGATTTTATTGTTAAATTAATTTTGAATCCTTATATAATATTGAATAAAAAAGTGAAATAAAGCATAAGTAAGAGATATATAATGTTTTTTTTTTTTTCAATTTTAACTGTGTTCGAATACACTAAAATTTTATTTATTTGAAACTAATCCTCCATTTAAATTAATCTACATCC
>BMAO01038678.1:0-27114 GCA_019973975.1 Trichonephila clavata | reverse complement strand
TGAGTCTTGTTCAGTCTCTTGATCGCCATCTTAAGAGAATCTAACGAAAATTCCAGCAAATTATATGTTGGGATTTCTTCATCTGAAGAATGATCTGTTAGTGCTTCACTGCTTTCAGATGATAGGTTCTGTAATAAATCCAAAGCCTCTTGAAGACAGAGCTTCTTTTTTCCAGACATTCTAAGAAAAGGAAATAGAAATAATAATAACAATATCGCCTTGAAAATCTCCAATTATTATTAAATCTCAGTTACACAAAAAGAAATTAAAATGTTGTTAATTTTTGAAATAAGAATATATATTTCATTTAATTGTGTGGCAAAAAAACTAGTTCAGATTCAAATCTCAAAATTTTTTGAAAACGTTAAAATAAAACAATAAAAAAGCAAAATAAATAAGTTAAGCTAAAAAAATGCCAAAAAAGGCATGTCTATTGCACTACAGAGATGACCCTACAAAACAATAAGCCACACGGATGAAAAAAAACAACTAAGTTTTTGCTCTTACACCCACTGTGGGCTGTCGGTACTTATAAGTACCACAAAGTTATTCAACAGTAAAATTAATTATATAGAATGTTCACTTAAAATAAATAGTCAAATCTTTTTCTTAAGTCTTCATTAACATACAAAAAAAAGACACCTTTTAACATGAACTACTTTTTCGGAACAAAGATGACAATCATCGCAATCCGATCAAAATGTCAGCTGAAAGCGCAACTTCTGCTATACAACTATTCGATTTCCCCGCTAAAATACTCATCATAGAACCCGTGCTGCCATATACCTAGGAAAAGTGGATTTAATACAATATTCCTGCTAAGTTTCGTCAGAGTTCTCGTAAAAATTGTTATTCTATATAATTTTAAAGTGAGGGGTACTAACACACAAAGAAATTAAAATGTTAATTTTTGTAATAAAAATAAATATTTAATTTAATTGTGTCGCAAAAAAAAACAACAACTGAGATTCAAAGTTCAAATTTTTTGAAAACGTTAAATAAAATAATAAAAAAAGCAAAATAAATAAGTTAAGCCAAAAAAAAAAAAAAAAAAAAAAAAAAAGAACCTTTGGTAGATAAAGGGTTAAAGTTTAGAATTAAACAGGGTGTGCTTTAATATTACTTCTTTTTATGTAAATTATTTATATTCCAGACATTTTATTTTTGATGTATAAGTTTTGGGTACAAAATCTCAGTTTTGATAAACGAATACTTTGAATCATATTTATTGTTTCATCGCATTAAGTTTTCCTGCGGAAATGTACGCCGTGGAAAACGAAAAGGAAAATAATATTCTTAGAACTCTTCAAGATCAACAATATTTTTTTCTGCGTCTCATAAGAGAGAGAGATATTTAGTGAATATATTAATTTTTAACAAATAAAACAAAAAATGGTTTCTCTATATCTTAATTACTGAATAAATGTAACAAGGCATTTATTCGATAAAATAATGCTGGTGTGTATAAATTTAAAAAAAAAACACATTTTTTCTTAGATTTGGTATAAAAACACACACACACACACACACACACACACACACAACACACACACACACACACACACACACACACACACACACACACACCACACACCACACACACACACACACCACACACACACCACACACACACACACACACACACACACACACACACACACACAAAAGTGCTTTTCTTAAGTATTGAAAGTGAATTAATTCTTTTTATTTCATGCAAATTAAGAAAACTGATAAGACAGGTACTTCAAATGCTACTCTGCGTAGTTTTGGTTTTTCTTTCCTTTTTTAACTCTCATTAACATAAATCGCGGTTTCTTTACAGATAGCTGTTTTATATTCGTACAACGTTTGAAAGGAATTTTTCCTAGAGGATTAGTAAAAGTTGCGAATAGAACCCGTTAGAGAATCTTTAATTTTTTTCGGAAATCCGTATAATTAATATATAACATATTATTAGCTTCATTATGAAGACTTTCACATCTTCATTATTTGCTGAAAAATAGTGTTACTAAATTCATAAATTAATATAGTTTTCAATCGAATTTGATCAAACACATTTATTGTTGAGAAATATTCAACTTTAAAGGGGAAAAATGCATTAAATCTATAAGAAAAAATATCAAAGAATCCTTTTATGGATGCTACATTGTCACCCAAACTATAATTCAAAATAAAAAAATAAAAAGTTGCGGCAAACGATTTATATTCGTAGTCTGAAGTCGCCTTCCCCACGCTGTTCGATGGCATCGATTTCCCATACACTTCAGCACTAGCAACTTTCGATTAATCGATTTTTGGAATTTTTGGAATAGTTGTAGTGCTTTTTTTTCTCTCTCCTGCTTTCACCGGAGCTTCTTTGGAATTTTTAAGAGCTCAAATCCTTTTTAATGCAAGCGCATGAGAACTTTCTCTGAAGCTCTTTTGTAAAGGCGAGATTGACGACGTTGATATTTTCGAACATAACCTGTGTATTTTTTTGAATATTTTTTTTATATTTTACACCAGCACGAGAAGAAAAACACCAGTGATTCAATATTCTTCTTAAATTTTGGGAGTAGTAAAAGAGGTACATTTAGGCTCGTCAAAGGGTTAAAAATCAATATGGATGATACTTTAACGCTGTAATAACAATGAAAGTGGTGAGTATCGAAAAAAAAAAGAATAATGCCTGAAAAATAGAAATGGACCATCTTTTGTGTGTGTATATCTCTAACAGTAATTTCTCCCATGTTTAAAATTCTGTAGAACTGTAAAATCACGTTTCATTAAAACTTCAATTTTAAAGGTTTTTTTTAAAAAATTGATCATGAATTAAAAATCGAATCATTGCGTGGCTGTCATTATATATACGAACGCTTAACCTCTATTTATGGATGATATTTTAACGTCGTAATAACAATAAAAGTGACGTGTATAAAAAAAAAGAATAATGCCCGAAAAAGTCTTAATTTATCTTTTAGTCTTAATTTATAATTTTAAAATTCTCTTTAAGGTATCTGACTACTTGCGACAATTTTTTATTATTAAAAAAAATAGAAATATAGGTTTTTTTTGTTGTTTTTAGATTTGTTTAATATATTTTAAGAAAAATATGATAAAACTAATAAGAAAAAAAGTAATTATTATTACTAAAATGGAAGAAAATGGGTAAAAATTGACAAAGAATAACATAAACGCGGCCCATTCTGTACCAAAAGTTTATGAACATATTTTCAATTATACAATTCCGATGTGTTGCTATGTTATTTATTTTTGAAATGACCTTCAGGTAAGAGATATTTTAATTTTTACAAAAACTAGAGGACTTTATCTTAGTTATTATATGAAATTGCTTAAAAGAACAGTGATTATATTCACATAAGGGACTGTAAATTCTGTAATATAACAATGATTGATAAATCTGAAGGTTAAAACACTTTTACTATTACACAGAACACACACAAAAAATTTCACACAGTTAATTATTTTCAAAACTTTTTTTACAATATCTGTCCCCGTCTGAGCATTTTAAAAAACACATTTCGAGTAAAACATGTTTTAAAGTATGACATATCTTGCTTAAAGTAATGGGGATCTGCTTTTACTAAAAAACTTGTAGTTTTTGTTCTAGCGAACGGAAAATAATAAACTTGGTATTTTTATAAAGCTAATAAGATGACATATAAAATAAAATGATATAAAATTGTCAGTGTTTGGAAAAATTCACAATTTTAGGCTATTTGAATACCTTAAATCCTTATATTTTTCAAATTCGAACTCGAAGAATGAGAGGATACACTCTTTTAATTAAAAAAGTATTTGCCGTTAATTTACGCTTAATTTTATATAGAAAAATGCATATTGGGAAACAAATCACACCTTTGAAGGTTCTGCGAATATTTAGAGCTTACATGTTCTTAACTATGATTGTCTTTTGACAAAGGTGATAAGAAAACATTGCGTCCAATGTGCTTTCCGTTTATAACAGTAACGCCTCAGTCCGTGGTATAATAAAGCTGCAATTGGTTGAAGAAAACTTGTCCAACAATATGACAAAACACCTGAAATTTCACGGCAATTTGGTCACAAAGTAGCAATGTTTTTATATAATTTTAAGTCATAAATTCATTTGGTTCTTTCACTGGAGTAGCTAGCTCTGAAGGAGCCCTGTATCAAAATTCCTTCGCAACCCCTTTTTTAGATATGGGAGCCCTGTTAGTGGGACTGTAGTTTCACATGTTGGAGCCCCCCTGTAGCTTGGGAGCTCCGTATCATTGATACTACTGATATGGTTGCAGCTGCGTCCTTGGGTTCATTACTCTTGTCACATCATGGTTCATCGGAGGAGAAAAAAATGACTTACATAAGTAATGGGTTCCATTCGCGATTCTCTTACTAATTTTCTAAGGAAAAAAAATCTTTATAAGTTTATATGATCATAAAACCAGCTTCTGTAAGGGAACTGGGATTTATGTTACTGAGAGATGCTATTTAAAGTCAAGTTGTAACGGGTTCCTTTCGGGTTTTCTACTTATCCTGTTGGGGAAAGCATTCTTTAACTGTGACTTAAACTTTACGTAAAGAATATTTGATTTATGCAAAGGCAACTTCTATTTAAGTGCCAGTCATTGAGTAGACGGGATAATGGTTTAGCATTTATCGTAAGTTGATTTCCAAGATTTAGTAGGCAGCAACTGGTGGTCACTCATCTTAAGATTAATACTGGTCAGAGAATTTACCAGAATAGTGGAAGGCATCACCCTTGTAGCTGAACGAGCTATCAGGTTGTGAGCTGAATCATACAAAGAGATGTAAGCAAGATAAGTTCCTCCCACAATTTAGCCCTCTAAATTAGGTTTAGTTATAAAAGTACATTTCGTAAAGCGTTAAAAGTTGAATTAAAATAGTTATTCTAAGATCATGTCTGCTTCTTCCACGAACCCTCCCACACCCGCGACCTCCGGTGTGCGACAAACTGAAGAGGGAAGTTGGGGAGAGGTTGACAATTGTTGTCACACTGAATCTACGGAGTTAGAAAATAATAGCTGAAATTACTTAGGTTCAAGAAAAAGAATCCGACCTGGGACGTCTTAAGACTTCTTGAGGTCCTGGGTCCTTCCGTAAAAGTAAATCCCACCCACTGGCGTAGCTAGCTCTGAAGAGTCCCTGTATCAAAATTCCTTCGGGGCCCTTTTTTAGATATGGCAGCCCTAGTGTAAAAAAAAAAAAAAAAAAAAAAAAAAAAAAAAAAAAAAAAAAAAAAAAAAAATAACAAGAACCCTGGTAGTGGCACTGCAGTTACACATGTTGGGGCCCTTGTAGCTTGGAGACCCCATATCATTGATACGGCTGATACACCACCACTTGGTAGCTACGCCCTTGGTTCTCATTCTTCTACCATATGAACCGCTTAAAAATGATAAACTAGTAAAAAAAAAAAAAAAAAAAAAAAAAAGACACGTTAAAAGTAAACTGTACGTAAAGAGAGAGAGAGTACGTCACCAAATCCCCGTACAAACAATAACCTGAAACAAATAAATGAGCAAGCTTTACAATCGCGCATGCCAGCTCGACTGTGACTGCAGCCTTTTGACTGAATAAGTAATGATGTTGTATGGTAGGCATAGGCTTGCACATGGACGACGGTCATCACATGTAGTTAGTTGACATATCCTCCGAAATTCCCTGTTTCTTGGCGAATACAACCATAAAAAATATTTGACTTTTGAAATTATTCAAATTAGGATCTTCTTAAGGCTGAGTCGAAAACTAGACGAAGTCCCCATTGTGGGGCCAAGGCCCTGGACCCGGGGCCGGTTTGCCCATGCCTTATATAAGACGTCCTGGATCCAACGGATCATCATCTTAGGACGCTTAATAATTCTGAGAATTTACTTTGCACCACAAGTATTGAATCTGTACATGTTTAAATTAGTAACTAACCTGACAGAGCTCCCGAAGCTTAGATCGAATTTAGATAGTGATTTTATTGTCATAATAAAAGTGTTTAGTTTATAACAATGTCTTCCTTTGGTACACTCCTAACACATCCACGGATAAAAATCCGTGACACGTATGTATAAGATAACGATATAAAATAAATTATAGTTTTAAAAAAGTAAAAGCACGCTGTTACAGTTAATCGAGCAAAAAAAGTAAAAAAAAATGATTCTTAATATGAGAATAAAGTTATTAATGAAAAATCTAATGTCATTGTGGTAAAAGTGGGGGAAGGGGGGGGTGCTCGATATCAATTGTTGTAATTTCTTACTAGTTCTATTCCGAAATGGAGAGTTAGTGTAAGAATGTAGTATAAGTACCCCACGCTTTTACCACAATGACATTAATTTTCTAATTAATCATTTTATTATAAAAAATTATATTTTGCTTTTTTGTTCAACTAGCCATAAAAGTGCATTTTAGTTTTTTTAAGCTATAATTTATTTTTCATTTTTTTTTAGTTCAATCTACAATAAAAGCGTGCTTTTTTAGTTTATTAAGTTACCATTTATTCCTTGATAAATTAATCTTAAAAATGAGTCATTTTTTAGAATTTGGAATACCCATTGGGCATCGTATCAGTGCGTTCATACGACCTGGTTTACAAAATGTAGGATTAGCCAAATAAAGGAAATCTGGAAGAGCTAAGTTTGAAATATTTAAAGTGGAGTGAGTGAGTGAATATTAAAGCGTCGCACTGTTCAGCTATTTGAGGGCTTTTGGTGACGGACCTCGTCATTTTCAGCCATGGTCAAATGACGAGGGTGACACCTGTGTGAGTTGGCACTCCCCTCTCCTCCCACACCAACGGGAGGACGTTTGAACTCTAGACAGATTTAACGTGCATCGCTCCCCTACGGGTCTTCAGTGGTACTGGGCTCGAACTGATGACATGCTAGCCACGATCCGATACCTTGACCACTAGACTACCACGGCCTTTGGAAGAAGGTGTACAGTCAATGATAGTTTTCACTAAAAAGTTCACTTTTTTAACCATGAGTGTTTTCGCCTTACGGTTGTAACTAAATCTTTTAATCGCCAAATCTGAAAATGGAAAATCGTTGATCTTGTTCAGGACAATGGAACGAAATTATTAAATTATTGTATTGTCTTCGGTCCTTGTCAAGTCTGCAAAGTTTCAAATTAATCTGACCTTATAAACTGGGTACATATCGGGTTCAGAGATTCCGTTACATACAGGTGAAGTTAAAAAAGCCGTGTTAAAAAAACATCCGATTTTTTACAACAAATAACCTTTCGAAACAAACAGTAATCTTGAATCTATGATTTATTGCATTTTATCATTTCATTTAACATTTTCTCCGATATCTGTTGTAGTTCAAGTACTAATGGTCCAGGGGTAATACTCATCATCTCTGACATTTGTTTTTTCGATGCAGAAGTCACCATTATCAAACCTTTTGCCCTTTTCTGCTGTGTCTTCATGCCTCATATTTTTTTAAACTGCATTCTGCCCCGCCGAGCTTGTCCTATTTATGATTCTTACAGACAGAATGACTTTTCTCTTAAATCATGCACTTATTGTATTTTATGGTTTCACTTAGAATACCTTAACATTTAGACAAATAGAGTGGGTGATTTTACGTTTCATCAAGCTTTGATGAAGAGAGATTGAAAGAAAACAGGATGGATTTCATCAATTCAACCGTCTAAATAGATTTTCTTCCGAAATATTTATTAATGATTTGAGTTTTGTTTTCATTATATATATATATTTTCCTTAATTATTCTTTACAAAATGTACCGGGATTTTCACGGGATGCAATTTTTTCCTTGTTTTTCGAACCCTTCTAAGTCCTTTTATAATTACAAATGAAATTGTACATTTTTTTTAATGAAATCATAAAAAAGAAATAGTATTGTAATTTATTGTAGTGCACAGTTTGGAAAAAATGCTTTGCTATTGAGTTATTTAGGAGAAACTCGCGTATGAGCAGAAATTTTTCGCAAGCTGTTCATATCTTGAATGAAAATTTTTAAAGGAAAATTACTTGGGAGTATATTTAGAAGTTGGATTTAAAGAACAGTTTTGATATAATTTTTTTTAACTGAACACATTTATTTTAGCAGAAGGTTATTGAAGAGCTTAGTGTTGTGTGTAAATTTCCTATAATTATTTTTGAAAAATAGTTTAATCGAGTCAATAAAAATAGTACATCTACTCTTACATTATATTAGATTAAGATATTTTTATGAATTTTGCTTAATTATTGCTTAATTTCATCTTAAAATAGTGTAAAAAATTTGTATCCTGAAATTTAACACGTTGATATTATTTTCTGTTGTATTTATTTTAAGATAAAACGTGTAATATTCGCAAGCAATGCCGTCCTTTACATTATAACACCGTTTCAATGGAAACTTGGCGAAATATTGACGATACAGAGCAGTTGGCATAATTTTTGACGTCTTGAAGACCATGTTGGCGATTATTTTTGACGAGTTGGAGACCATATGAATGATTCTCGAAATTATTGGAGAAATCTACTGGATCACGATCTATAACGTAGGCAGATTTTTCGAGAAAGTGCTAGAAATTAGCCGCACAGGTTATAAGCAGCAGTCGCTTGCGGAAATTGAGTATCACTTCAGTCGTTTAATGTGTCTTGTGAGGGTATTTGAAAGAATTAGTTTTCCACAATAAATTTTCATCGCTCTTTAAGAACTGTTTCGCTCTTTGGGACTAATAGAATAAAATCCATGAATCCGATATACGCAACAATATATTTTTTTCCCCAGGAATAATACACACACACACGCACACAAATCTACATACTTTCGATTTATTCTAGACATAATATAGGTATGCGTTGGGAACATTTATTTCGGTATAACATGAGTGTAATAGAAATGATTTCATTGTTGCAAAGTGCTGCTGCTTGTCAAATTGTTTGAAATACAGATTCATCTGCAGTCTACTATGATGTCTTGTAATTTTTTCTGACCCTCCAAAGAATTTACCTCTCAAAAATTTCTTTATAAGCCCGAAAAAAGGAGAATATGAGAGAGTTAACTGCAGAGTTTGTGCGAAGGATATTACAGAACCTCCAAAATCAAACTGTGGCAACATCAATTTAGTTTGATTTTATGTGTGAGATCTGTTGTTGTTTCTAATTATACCTGTCTGATGGTGTCAGATCGAGGCTCACGAAGTTCATCGTGGCAAGGGGCTAGGTGTACGCTTGTAGTTAGCTTTTAGCTTTGAGCAACATGCAGGTGACAATACGATTTGGCTTACACGATAGATGGCGACTCCCCCTATCTCCACCTCCCCAATTTTGGCATGGAACTAGAGGGGAGGGAAATATTCTTCAGTCCCTTGCACCCGTGGTTTCTTCTGCGACAGCCCACAAGACTTTCGAACCCACTGATTTAACGAGAGCACATACTCCGTGTGTTCTCGGAGGGTATTTGGTGGCTTCGGGCATCGAAGCCAGGTCTTCCGGTTTGGACTCCGATGCTCTAACCACTAGGTTACCCACGGCCAATGTGTGAGAACTTGTACCATGTGTTAGAGCCCAACTATAGAGGGCGCTTTGAAAGTGCTGTAATGCAAGGGTGTAATGGTGTTTACATAAACACTCTCGAGAAAGAGACAAGGAACGAAGTCATGCAGCCTGTTGCGAGTTTCCCATGAGTTATATTATTGAGTGTTTTGATTAACGCAAAGGGCCCTGTATATATTTGTAGAGCAAGTTGTGGAAATGAAGGATTTGAGCAGTGACTAAGGAATACCATCCCGACCAATATAAATATAAATAAGACATACGTGAACTTTACATATAAGAACCGAGTTCGAGTGCGGCTACAACACATGGAATAAAATTTTATGCCTTTTATAAAAATATAATACTTTATCTTCCGATTACACTACTCGGTAATCATGTTGTTGTTTCCTATGCCACCTGATTTCGACTGGGTCAGATGTAGGCCTAAGAAATTCATTATGATAAGAATCTAGATGTATGCCTGTCGTTAGCGGTAGCCTTGAGTACCATACAAGTGACAGTACGAATTCTCTTGGTTCCACCCCAATTTTGAGGGAGAACACCCTAGGGAGGTCAAGGACCTCCCACCAACTTTACGAGAGGACTTGCGACTCGACGGTTGTTTAGAATACCCCTATGCCGCAAAGGCACTAGCATAAAAAAACCACATCCATGCCTTCTCTGGGATTCGAACCCAGACCCTCCGGCGTATCAGTCAGCGTCGCAAACCACTATACCAGATGGGTGACACTCGGTAATCATTCCAGTCTTTATTACCACGCGAGTTAATGTGTTTAATCAGGAACATAGCATTTGGCAACGGTAGCCTAGTGGTTATGATCACGAACACGTAGACGTCTCGGGTTCGATTCCTGGTGCCACTGAACACCCACCTTATAGAGGAACTGATGCACGTTAAATCTGTCGAAGCACAAAGCCCTCCACGTTGTGTGGAGATTTGGAGAAAGGGGTACCACCTCAGGTGTCCTCCTCGTCACTTAACCAGGGTTTAAAATTACGAGTTCCGTCACCACTAGTTCTCGTGTTGCACTAGAGTGCAAAGCTAAAAAATACTCAAGCACATGGCATCTGATATCCTATACATCAGTGGTCTCTAGCGGCTGCCCAAGAAAAATATCAAACTATTTCTGTTTTATTTACAGTGGCGAATTTCTCTCGGGTTTGTGCGACTTTTCATGGAAAAAAAATCTCTTTATATTCTATGTTAATTTGCTTTATATCAATTTTTTTGGAGTAACTGTATTTTATTCGGAAGGCGAACATAAATGCAATATTAAAAATTATTAAATCAAAACAATTTAAGATATTAATGATCAACGACTCCCAACTTAAGCGGGCCGTGAGAAAATTATCAAACATTGACCGGTCCGTGGCGATAAAAAGTTGGGATGCATTTCTGTAGTTCATAAAAGGGTTTTTTCTCGCATGTTCCAGATTTCTTTATTTTATAAACTCACATATTCAATTCATATCATAATTCTATGAGATTTTAATTACAACTCTGAAAATAAGACCATGGCTTTTAAAAGGATATTTTAAAAATTTGAGCGCTTTAAAAATGTTTTAAAGCGCTTTCAAATTATATCAGAGAGAAAAAAAACTAGGATTTTTGATGTATACACTGCAGTTCGTAAAAAATGCAACACTATGAAGAGAGAGAGAGAGAGAGAGAGAGAGAAATCATCAGAATTAAACAAACTTTCAAGTATAGGATATTATGTAAAATAGTAAAGTTTCAAAGCCACTGCGCATGCGTGACGTGCGCAGCGCCCTCTGAACTGATGCTGATAGCGTATAAATAGAGGGCTGAAGTGGGACGTTGAAAATAGTTAAAAATTATTTGTTAGAGACGAATGTTTAGTGAGACCTAAATATGTATCCTCGGCAAAATAAAGAGAAATTCCAATAACTTACGGAGTTTGAACGGGGGAGAATTATGGGCATTCGAGAAGGAAGATTTTCCTATCACGCAATAGGAGCTCGTGTGCAGCGAAACAGTTCTACAGTGATGCTAGTTTCAAAGCAGTGGATCGACGAGCACCGAACAACCCAAAAAACTTACTGGTGACGACACCTTGGGATGGATCTATACGCGGCTCTACTAAATCCTTGGGGATTCTTTAAGGGAAATAGTTATTTCAACCAACTTTCACCGAAGATAAGAAAACATGAATATGCAAATTAAGTTTATTATATAAATTCTCTACTCGCGAGTTTTGAGAGTTAGTGAAGGGAGAATCTAAGATTATTTAAGTGAGAATTGAAAATTATCAAAGTGAGGATCGCTCGGATGCGAGGTGATCAAGCCAACCTGTAGTTTCCAAGGCCTCAGCTATAGGACTTTTGAATTACAATAGTTCAGGTATTGTGCTCATTATTTAAATAGGAGCTAGAGAGTAAATTGTTATGCGCGTCCGAGTTAAAAACTAGCATGTCTAAGTTATCGTAGAAATTAGTTGGATGTCTGTAAATATTATCCCCATGCTAACTGGTCTCACCTTCGTGCTCTAGTTATTGATCAAAACTATCTTAATTGGATTATTATTGTGTCGTGTTGAATATTGTGAAAAATAAACGATTTTAGTGAATCATGTCGTCTGATCAATTCGTTCCTCCCACATATCTAGCCGAGTCCGAGAGAAGACAAGGGGGTGGTTCAAAGGAAGTAGGAATAGTCCCTCATTACAACCTGCTCCGCATGGCGGTGAATGACCGTACAGCTTCCTCCAGGCAGTTGGTAGCACGTTGGTCTACTGCTACATGTGTACTAATGTCGGGTTCGTTGACGTCTGCTGCACCGGATTGCCTGCAAGGGTGCCTTTATACAGGATCCCTCTTACGGCAAACCATTGAAGGCTGCGTCTGCAATAGGCTCATGAGCACAAAGCCTAGCAAGCTGTTTATCACCAAGTTGTTTTTTTAGATGAATCACGCTTCAATTTGTGGGACCATGATGGCCACATTCTTAATAGACGCTATGCTAGTGAACGCTGCCTTCCAGAGTGCGTTATCGAACGGCATAGTGGCGTAACATCCGGAGTTATGGTCTGGGGTGCAAATTCGTCTCATGGACGATCTAATTTGCTACGAACTGAGGGTAATCTCAATAGCATCAGGTACTTCCGGGAAGTGCTACAGTCTGAAGTCGCTCCCTTCCTTCAAGGCATCCCTGGGGCTATCTTTCAGCAGGATAAATGCACGCCCACATGTTGCAAAGACTCTTCGAGACTGCTGTGCAGCCCAACACATGTAACTTCTTCCTTGGCCTGTTAATTCACCGGATATGTCAGCTATGGAGCACGTGTGAAATTTGGTTAGTCGGCATCTCGCTCATAATCCACGTCCTGCAGCTTCAAAAGACGAACTTTTGCTGCACATACAAGCAATATGGAATCCTTTTCCACAAGCAGACATACAAAATCTGTTTGACTCCATGTCACGTCGTATACCATCACTTATTGCAGCGCTTGGTGGCTACACACCAAATACTGATTTCGGACACTTAATGTTATTTTTTTTTTGCTTTGAAAATTTTGTCGTTTATTTGTACTAATACAAGTCGTTTGTGCATCAAATTTCATTTAGTTCTGACGATTTCTTCAGGATGTTGCATTTTTTACAAACAGCAGTTTATAAATTAAGAGAAGATTTATTCATTTTTTAACATATCAGTGAGTGAATATTAACGTCGCACTCTTCAGATATACACGAGGGCTTTTGGCGACGGACTGCGTAATTTTGAACCATGGTCAAGTGACGCAGACGACACCTGAGCTGGTATCCCTCTTTCCTAACTACCACAACATACTAACGGGAGTTCGTTTGAGTTCTCGACCGATTTGACGTGACTACACGGCGGCTCTTCAGTGGTACTGGGTTCGAACTCATGACACGCTAGCCATGATCCGATGCCTTGACCACTTGGCTACCGCTGCCACTTTTAATATATCAGAGTAACGAAGTTTTAACGGTTTATTATTTCGACCCTACAGATTAATTTAAAGTAAATTATTATTTCGATTGGTCTTTATTGAAAAATAATGTGAATTTTTGAAAACTTGCATTCGGACTCTGTACAGAAGTCTTAGCAAGGCAATTTTTTTTTTTTTTTATCAAAGCATTTTTCGTAAAAGGACACAATTTAGAAAATATGTCATTATTCATTTTTTTTGCTAAAAAATTTGCATTTAAATAATTTTTACCTGTAATAATATTGATGAAACAATTTTATATGTATGTTTTAGTGAAACTGACACTTAATATCAAAACAAAAATTATGTTTTTTCAAAAAAATTACGCGTTTGAACGTATATAGTCACCTTAAGAGTACCGGGACATGCTTGAAAGAATAAAATGCCAAAAATAAGAATTTGCTTATGGGTCATATATTTTTAAAAACTTCCAATAGAGCTTAGATTTTTTTTATGATCTTAATATAAAGCTATTTTATTCATTCTTTAGAAATAATATCTTAGAATTATTTTTTCTTCTGTTTAATTTAAATTGGGTATAATTTTTGAGATCTCATAATACATGCTTATGTTTAGGTACCATTTCTTAAAATAGCATCTCAAATATGTAATATATTTTTTGCACACATATAAAAAACAATACACAAAATGTGGTAAACATATTTTTTTAAGTAGAATATTTTAAGATAGTTTATTTAAAAAAATTATAAAACTTTTTAATTCTGAAAACTTCTATTTTCACCCTTTTTCACACATAAAAATATTTTTTCTTGAAAAAATTTCACTACTTCTACTAAAAACAAACAGGTTCATTATATGCACAGGTATCCTGTATAGAAGTATAAAATATCTGGAACCAAATAGTGCAGTAATATTTTTTAAAACTATACCTAAGAGCAAAAACTACGCTTTGGAGAAAAAGTGAAAAAACTAAACATTTGTAAACATTTGCTT
This sequence comes from Trichonephila clavata, assembly GCA_019973975.1. Classification (NCBI taxonomy): domain Eukaryota; kingdom Metazoa; phylum Arthropoda; class Arachnida; order Araneae; family Nephilidae; genus Trichonephila; species Trichonephila clavata. Next base: position 12,680 of record BMAO01038678.1, on the reverse strand, counting down.
ACATTTTTGTCAATTACATTTTTCATATTTTATGAAGTTATTTTATGAACAAACATATAAGTGCTATGCATTTTTAGATTCAGAAAAATATGCACTATTTTTTAATACTAAAATTGAAAAATCGATTTTTTAAATGTGTATGATGTCCTGGTTGTATTAAAGTACTTGATTTCGATATTTGCTTTGTACTTTTTGAAATTCATGACTCTCCAGGAAGTTTTATATTCTTCTGAAATTTAAGTAATACAAGAAGTTTTTATTTTTCTATCCATTACTTCATATCTTCGCACTATCAGTTTTGAGCTTGTATTTCCTACTACAAATGGTCAATAGATAAAATCAGAATGAATAAACCAGATAAAACAATGCACATAACGGGTAACATCCACGTCATTTCCGGGTTCCTGAAGCAAAACTTTTATCTAAAGAATCCGTCTCTACACAACACAGGATAACAAAATCAAGTCTCCACCATTAAGATTCGTATCATTACTCTTCAAGGAATCCTTAAAAGTTATTTAAAATTGTTTATAAAGGATCTAGATCCGAAATGGCTTCCTCTACCCCATTCGCTATGCTTTTTAAGTCCATTTCCCATGGTTAAATGGAACGAAAACTCAGAACCCTGACAAAATCCCTAATGGCGGCCACAAATCTTAAAGACGCCGGCCGTCTGTCTATCCGGCAGAAAATTACCTCGTTAATTACACGTGACTTTTGACTGACTGTTCTAAAATTCATTCACCCCTCTCGCTCCCGGAGTTCTTTTCGATCGCACTTTCAAAGCGAAGCTGACTTCCCCTCATTTGATTTACTCCGTAGGAGAACAATAATGCTTGAGAATGGAGTGGTTTTATTTTAAACGAGGAAACTTTGTTTAGTTTGATTTAGAATTGTGTGGATAGATGCCTTACACACACACACAATGTGTGACTGAGAAATAGCATTGGGACATTTCTGGCTTTCTTTGATGGCGGTGTTTGTCATTCTTGAGACAGCATTTGTAATTTCTTACATTATAAAAGAAGTTGTTGATGAAATAAAAGATAAATGTTAACTATGTACCTTATTTTGAATGAGTTAGCTGCAAATTATGGATGACTGACCTCGTTCGGGACCGTTGTTTTGAAAAGGTTTATACATGAAAGTTTTTTTTTGGTTGATATTTAACTTCAATATACAGGGTGGTTATAATTAAGGTTACACTATTCAAAGGGCTGTAGAACCTGTTCTGTTTATCAGATTTTGATGAAGCTTGGGATATATGCTATATGGACCATGGGGAAAGGATTTCTGCAATAAAAAAGTACAAATTTTGATCACCAGGTGGCTTTTATCAATTATTTTTTACGAAAATCCCTAAAACCTGTATATTAACTTGCAGTCATAGCCAGAGAATCATTCAGCGTGCGTTTGTCATTGTTAATCAGGCCCTTACAAAAAAGATCGATCTTTACTGGTAAAACTTTTTTATCAGAACGGCAGCAGCCACTTAGTTGCTCTGCAAGAAAATCATCGTCTAAAGGATCTGCGATAAAGCCCCATATCAAGGATTGGTTTCAGGAAAATGGTCATGAAATTTGAAGAGGCTGGAGATATAGGTGTGCTGCCCGGAAGAGGACGGAAACTGGTTGGAACAAAAACTGTCGAAGAATTTGGTACTGCTGTGATTGAAAAAGCCTCGAATTCTGTCTACTCTTCATCAAACGGTCGATCAGTGTCACGCGAGTTGGAGATGATTTTTCGCGTATTTTGTGATCTTGAGGTTTCAACGTTTTGCATCAAATGGATCTTAACGGATGCCATTTTAAAATATATCGCAGAATTTTTCGTACTATCAACCACGGAATCTCCAACTCAGGAAAAAAAAAAAACCTTTTCAAGTTTTGACACAAGTCGCCAAAAGGGTCGCTAAGTCACCAAAATGATGCCAACGTGGCTGTATTTGTAATTCTTTGAATAATTAATTTTAATCAATTAATTTTTATTAATTATAATTAAATTACTGTATTGTCATCCTAAATAATCATGTTTTTTAAATTTCGGCTCAATTGAGTGCTTTAAAATGCATTTTATTAACGATTGAAAATTTGAACAAGATAAATAGAGAGAGCTATATAATTGTAGGGATTGAATGATCCTAAGCCAGTCATGGGATTTTGAAGGCCAGGCTGTTGGAAAATGACGGCTGGTTATTCTATCATTTCCGAAATGTCTCTTGAGCAGCTGCATCATTGACTTTGCAGTGTGAGGTGGAGCGCTATCTTGCATCTTATAACGTCATCTATTGATAAAATTTAGAACTTTTTCTTATTCCAGACCATTTTTCTTTTCTTCAAGTGTATTCAGTTCAAGTTTGAAATCATTCTGACCAATGGTTTTTTCTTTACACATTTTGAAAGTGGAACTTAAATTATAATCACGCTGTAATGAGCAACTTAGATCTTGGTCCTTGGGATTTCTTTCAGTGTGACTCTTAGGCTAAAACGTTTGCAGACCATTGATATAGAGATACTTTTTATATAATTTACACTAAACCTTACAAAACTGAATTAACTGAATTATTAACTGAATTAAAAAAAATAACATTAAAGTCCAAGATGCCAATTTTATCCACATAAACTGCTTCGTGAATCAAAACAAGCATTTAACTGTCTTAATGGAAAAAAAAAAAAACAATGAAAAGTTAAGATATAAATATTTCTGCCTCTCGCAAAATATTACAAGTATTAATAAAATCGCCGGGATAAATTATTTTTAAAAGTATTCCGTTGATAAAAATCGGCATTTTAAGCTAAAACCCATAACTATTACGAAGACTTTTTTTCCCTCGTAAGATAAAAAAAAGTAGTTTTCGGTATGCGTAATGCATCAATATTACCGTTGAATGTACAAAAGTACTTATCTATGTGTTCGAGTAACGTGAGTGATTGAGTGAATATTAATGTCGCACTATTCAGTTACTCGAGCGCTTTGGCGACGGACCTCGTAATTCTGAACCACGGTCAAGTGACCCAAACGATACCTGAGCCGGCATCTTTCTCTCCTAACTTCCACACCACATCAACGAGAGGATGGTGGCCACGGTAGCCAAGTGGTCTAGGCATCGAATCATGGCTAGCGTGTCATGAGTTCGATCCCAGTACCAATGAAGACCCGCCGTGTAGGGTAGCGATGCACGTGTTAAATCTGTCGAGAGCTCAAACGTCCTCCCGTTGGTGTGGTGTGGAAGAAAGGAGAGGGTTGTGCCAGCTCAGGTGTCGTCCGCGTCACTTGACCATGGTTTAAAATTTCGCGGACCGTCACCAAAAGACCTCGAGTAGCTATAACAGTGCGACGTTAATATTCGCTCACTCACTCTCTTAATGGGAGAATGATTGAGCCTCGATATATTTTACGTGTACTGGGCCCTCCTCACGGTGGGTCTTCATCGGTACTGGACTCGAACGCATGAAACGCCGGCCGCGAGACCGTGACCTTGACCACTAGGCTACCACGCCCCTGTCTTTGTTTAATAGTAAAATAAATAAGGGGGAAAATCGGTATTCAGTCTGTGTTTAACTATTTTTGTAACTATTTTCTACCACCAACGTTGTTCGCCAGTTGACAATAGATTCTAAATTTTCTATATACATCAAATTCTGTCGGACCATAAGATGATAGCCAAGTCTCCAATTATACAGTGTTATCACTATACTGAACGTGAACGAGTTCGTCAGTTGAGCATCCATGCCATGTTTTGATGTAATCCTCCTTGGGAATTGTAGTATCTTCCTAGGACGATGTCATGAACTTCCACACCACACCAACGGGAAGACTTTTGAGCCTCGACATATTTTACGTGCACAGGCCTCCTCCGCACGGCGGGTCTTCAGCTGTACTGGACTCGAACGTATGAAACGCTGGCCACGAGTTTGTGACCTTGACCACTAGGCTACCGTGGCCCCTGTCTTTGTGCAATGGTAAAATAAACAAAGGGGAGGGGGAAAGGTGTTCAGTCTGTAACTGTTTTTGTAACTATTTTTTATCGCCAACGTTGTTCGCCAATTGACATTAGATTCTAAATTTTCTATATTCATCATGAGGCGATAGTCAAGTTTCCAATTATTAGTGGGAACTAGTTTGATATCACGAGGCCAGGTGCCAAGCGCTGCTTGGCGTGATAAAGGAATCACGGCAAGCAGCTTTTGTTGTCACTGGAATGGAATTCAAGATGGCGGCTTAGCTGTAAAATATCGTGAGAAAGAGAATTTTAAAAAATTGTTCTGAAATACATTGAAATATATTTCAAATGAAAAATATAGGAACAGATTCATAATAACCAAGATGGATCAATAAGAAATGGATATAAATATAATAAAAAGTAACATATACTACTAATAATATTATGCAGAGCATAATAATAATCTTATAATATACTTAAATAGTAATTATATATATATAATCATACAGTATGATTTAACAATAATTATCATATATAATAATAATGATAATATAATTTAATAGTAATTATAAAAAAGAATAATCATCGTATTGTATTATAATAAAAGTTATACACATAAGAATACTCATATAACATAATAACTATAAATAAATAACATAATATGTAATTATATTTATAAAAAAATCTAAAAATGTTTATAAATAACGAATATTATATGATTATTAAATATAATCAATTAGAAAGTACTGAAAATTTGCAATATTCCAAAAACTGCAAGTTTCTTCAACGAATTTCATCGATCGAGGAACGCGTTCAAAAAGCATTTTTAAAAAGTAAAATAAAGTGAAAACGGACGATTTATAGCAATAATAAATATAACACTCTTTCTTTAAAAAAAACATCTTAGAACTCTCCCATGATATTAATTAGAAACCTCCGTATTCGAAAATAGCATTCAATAAAACACAAGACTGAAATAATAGTTTAATTCCGAAACATGAAAATGGTTAGATTGTTAAAGAAATCGAATTAAAATCGTTTAAAATTAATTGGATTACCGCGGGAACAAAATCAATAAAAATTATTTCTAATATACGTTATTTCCATGGCAACCACATCGCCAGACGATAAAAATATCAAGGTAACCATATTGTAATGTTATCGCCCATCTTGGCGAACATAAGCAACAACTTGGCTCGTGCCTCGTGATATCAAACTAGCACCAAACAGTGTTATCACTGTCCGGAACGTGAACGAGTTTGCCAGTTGGGCAACCATGCCAAGTTTTGATGTAATTCCTTCTTGGGGATTGTAGTATCTTCCTAGGAACAGTGTGTCAGACGATGTCATGAAATTAAAAAAAAAACGTCCGATTGCCCAATTTTTTGAATAACAGAACCAGAGTTCACGAACATTTGCTAACCAAAATTAAGAAATAAAATAGACTATAAGTGAAAAACTAAATATATCGAAGCATGCAACCTAAGGCACCATTGCAAATCGAGTAGCATTCGTCGAAAATGCCAAGGACTGCTTTTCTACTCAACTTGAAATAAAACAGGCTAATTGAATAAGTTAGCAAAAAGACTGACGCAAAAGTTGATAGATTGTATGAAGGACATTACTGATATTGAGCCTACAGAAATAGACGCTGACTTCCAAAGACTGGAGGATAGACTACCGGCTCTAAAGGTAAGAATTACAGAAATTCTCATTTCTTTAATAGTTAAATCATCTGTTGGTTATGTTTATAACTTCAAAAATGAAGTATCTAAACCTGATTCTACACTGAAAGTAGAAACCAAACTTTTAGAACATTCAATACAGGTATGCAGAGACTGACGAATTTTAAAAAAAAATCACAATTTGATAATAGAACTAAAAATAATGACTTAAACGAGTTACAAAAACTACATTATTTGAAAGCGTTATTGCAAAGGGACGATAAACTTCTTGAAACTGTGGATGATTCTTACGAATCGCTCATCAAAGCTTTAAAGACTAGATTTCAAAATTAAATTCTCCTAACTGAAATTCTATTTCTGCAAGTTTAGAAATCGAATAACTAGCGAATCAGCTTGAGATATTAGAAATGTGGGAGGTAAACCAAAACCAGAATATCGGAACTTTAAAACTCCTAAAATTTGAACGTAATAATTTAAATAATCAATTATTACTTAATGTAATTTGGAGAAAGGAGACCAAGAAACAAGAAAGCAATTTGATTAAATTATTGATTCTAATCTAATCCCTGAATTAGATACATTTGCGAAATTTTTTGAATAAAGAAACCAAAAAGCAAAAACTTTCTTAATTCGAGCACTCTAAACTCGTTGCGTGATTTGTAAATTGTATCGTTTTACATATAAATGCAGTGCTTTCCAAAGTATGAAAGTTTTGGATCGAAATTAAATTAATGTACTTAGTTTATAGTTGCTTAGTTTAGTTGCTGTGCATTAGTTTTTTTAAAACATCATAAAAACTGAATAAAAAAAATCGAGCTCAGTTTGTAAAAAACCTCATCATACTATTGGATCATTGCGAATCTTTGAAATGATCTATACCCATACACAGTGGTGTAACGTACACTCCCCCGCAGTGTTGGAGAGCCCAAAGCTTTATTTTATTGTTCAGTAATCTTTTGTAAGATCTGGTTTGGGGCCCAAAACCTGACATTGCAAGGGGCCCTAATGTTCTCCATTTTTCCAATGCCCATACATCACCTTAGAGGCCACCCAGTGGCGTAACGGAGAATATTAGCCCCCCCCCCCTGTAAACTCAGGCTTTAAGGCTCCCGGTGACACGCCACCACGAAAACCCGAGTGTAATGTTAATCCTATGGAGTTTCTTATAATTCAATTTACGTCTAAGGTATTGCTTTTAACTGTATGAAACAAAATGCATCCTAAAGATTAAAAAAAATTAATTTTTCTCTTGATTTCGATTTTTTTAAAAAAAATTCTAAATATTTTTAAATATTTATTAAAAGCTTGAAAATTTACATTTAGTGCGTTGAAACGATCATAAAAATATTTTCAATTATCGGATAAAAAAAGTTTTTCAGTGGAAATCCTTTATTTTTTATGCTCTTTCAAACGCATATACTTTAAAAATTTTAAACTAATTTATTTGCGAGTAATTAAATAAGTCAGCATTGCATATTTGGAATGAGGGGAAAGTAAACTTGTAACTCCGCCTTCTTGCGGAAGGATACATGAAATTTTCCCTGCGTTCCCTTGGTGAAAGGTGGTAATTTATGACTCTTCGGTGGATTGTGTAACAGAGATGTCCCCCCCCCCCCAAAATGGGTCTTGTTTTCTAAGAATCTATTGGCATTCAAGAGATACTATTTACAATTACATCATTCTTAGGAAAGTTTGAGTCTGTGCTTGAAAATAGCTACAAATACGTTTTGTACAAAAAGCTATCCTCTGTTTTTTATTCCACCTTTCTCAAAGTTATATTTTATTAATAATTAAAATGAACAATTAATATTCATTAAATGCACTTGAATCGTCAGGATAAAGTGAATCAGTTTTCGCATTCTTTTCTTACATATCTCCAAAATTGAAATTCATGTGTTTTTTTCCAAGTTTAAGTTATTTGAATATCAACTGTTTTAAAACTTATTTTGCACAGTTTATTTCAGTTATTAAATAAAATGGATCATCGTCGCAGCTTCAAAAAAAATTATTTCTTTCGGCTAAACGAAAAAAGAATACAGGACAGAATTTGAGGAATTGGAACAAAGAGTGAGTATTTATTTTTTCTAAATTCTTGTTCCGCTGTTCATTTCAAATATTGTGAAAGTTTCCACATGCTAAATGGATTTATTGATCATCGCATTTTAAATAAGATTCAAATATTCCGAAGATGAAATACCATTGATCTATATGACGTTGATTTAAAATAAATCAGAAAGTTTTCCATAATTTTAAGAATATTTTTAGTAACATTAATAGTTTCTTCTTAAAACATATACATTTCAATCAATTTTACTATTGCTACTGATGTTTTAATTTCCTTCACTGAAAATTCAACTTAGAAATAACATTGCATAATTTTTTTTTTTAAATTTCTGTCTGGAAAGTAGTATTTACATTTTGCATTTTCATTTATACATGTGTTTTATATATTATTCAAGATAACTCATCAATGTTTTTTTTTTCAGAATGAATTCTAAGCGAATGCGCTATGAAGAATGCACCCCTGCGAGTACAAATACTTGTGCAAAAATATGCCTTCCTGGTACATCAAATTCGGGTATAACAGAACCGCATTTATTGAATGGAAGAAGAATTGTGAATATTTCATATTTCATGAACCAAATTCAAAATATCAACAATCATAGTCCTTTTGAATGTTCATTTTCAAATATGAAAGTAATGTCCGAAGTGAGGAAAGGCTTGAATTCTGGCATAAGCATGAAATGTGAAATGTGCAACTTTCAAGAAATAATTTGGACTGAAGATCCGCACAACGAAAAAATGCCGGTAAATACTGCTGCTGTGTCTGGTATTATGAAAATTGGTGGAGGTTTTGCAAATTTGGAAGAATTTTTATCCACGTTAGATATTCCTCCACTAAGCTCTAAAACATATCAAAAAGAACACAATACCATTGCTACAGCTTGGGAGAAAGTTGCTGAAAGAGAAATGTACTCTGCAGCTATGGAAGAAAAGCAATTAGCAGTTCAGGCTGGCGAAATAGGACCAGATGGATTTCCTACGTTGACAGTTGTTGTGGATGGTTGTTGGGCAAAGCGATCATATAGGAACAATTATTCATCTTTGTCCGGAGCGGTAAGTTTCAAGGAATCTCTTGCTTGTTTCATTCGTTGCCATTTATCTAACTCATGTGTTTGAAAAAAATTTGTTACTTATCCAATTTTTCTTTTGTGATTTCAGGCTGCAATTGTGGGATTTCGAACAAAAAAAGTTATATACATGGGTGTCCGAAACAGATACTGTATGGTCTGCTCTAGAGCAGCAGCTGCGAACGAACAGGATGGCAGGCATTGCTGTAGTAAAAATTGGCACGGTAGCTCCTCAAGCATGGAAGCAAACATTATTCAAGAAGGATTTATGAATAGTGTTGCAATGTATGGAATTAAATATACTAAAATTATTGGAGATGGAGATAGTAATGTATACAAGACAATTTTAGATTCAATGCCCTATGATGCACTGCAGGTTGAAAAATTAGAATGTAAAAATCACTTGTTTAGAAATTTTTGCTTAAAATTAAAAGATCTAGTAAAGGACAGCAAAGTAGGACCAATCATTTTAAGAAAATGTTTAGGAAAAAATTTTCTTCGTTTGAGAAAATTTATATTCTCGGTAATTGCGTCTATTGCAAAAAATAAGAATCTGAACAACTACTCCATCCTCCAAAAACAAATTTTAAATGCTCCATACCATATATTTGGAGATCACACTAAATGTCTTGATTGTCTTTGCGATGATGACAAAAAAGAAAAAAACTGGATTCCAGATTTATTAGAATCTGGACTCATGTACAAAGTAATGCATGTTGTGAGTAATTTGGCTGATAACAGCAAAAGTTTGCTATTTTCAGCAAATAATAACTGTGTTGAGCAATTTAATTCCATCGTGGCAAAATTTATTGGAGGGAAGAGAATAAATTTTTGTTTACGAGGAAGTTATCTTGCTCGATGTAGTGGAGCTGTGATTTCACATAATGCCAGATCTTTTATGTCTAGTGTGCATAAAAATATGTATAACACAAGTCCTGGAAATTTTGTGAAATCAATCGAAAGAAAAAGAGAAAACGACATATTGAGGCGAAAGAGGAAGACTTCACGACGTCGGTGTAGGAAAAGTCTTTTCCTGGACAAAAAATCCAACAAAAATTATGGTGTTAGTGCTCAAAAACCAGATCTGTCGGAGAGCACTTTTTCCCAAAAAAAGAATGGCTTCTTTCTACTCTTCGTCTATCAGATGAAGAAATGAAAGATATCGAAAGGAAAACTATAAACCAAAGAACAAGTCCTTTATGGAAAGAAGAGCGCCGAAAGCGACTGACAGCTTCGGATTTCGGCGCAATTTGTAAAAAACTTCCCCACACGAGTTGTGAAGGAATAATTAAAAAAAAGCTTTATTCGCATTTCCGGTCCTCAGCAATGGAATATGGAGAGAGTCATGAAGGGGAGGCGTTGAAAAGCTTAGAAAACGCTTTGGGTTTGAAAATTCGTCCCTGCGGACTTTTCATACATCCAAAACTGCAGTACTTAGCAGCCACTCCTGATGGTTTAGTTGATGATGGAATTGTGGAGGTGAAATGTCCCGCTTCTTGCCAAGACATTACTCCTAATCAAGCAATAGTTTGAAAAAATTTCTTTTTTGGAAAATTGATAGATTTGGCCAAATACACGTAAATACAAATCACGATTACTTTTACCAAGTACAGGGACAATTGCAAGTAACAGAAAAAGAATACTGCTTTTTTGTAATGTGGACAAAAAAAGGATGTAAAATGGAAAAAATATTCAGGGACAATGATTTTTGGCGTGATAAAATGTTAAAAAAGTTGGAACCTTTTTATTTTAGTTGCTTATTGCCAGAACTTACAGATCCAAGGTATCCCAGATCGATGCCGATACGCAACCCGGCTTCGATTTTGGAGGCACAGGAAATAAAAAAAAAGGGAAAAACCTTGTAAATACATCTTTTTGCTGGATTAAATAAATTGACGCAATGAACTATTACTGCTAATTAGGTAATGTAAATATATATGTAAATACGTTGCATCATGAATATATATAATGAAATCATAAAAAGAATTTTTTTGTTTTATCAGTTTTTTATTGTTTTGTATTAGTTATATTTTCATATAAAGTTTCATATCTTCAATAAATGCAAGATTAAAAAAAAACTACAGATAAAAAATTGATTCTTTTAAAGTATATACTGTGTTGGTACCGTTAAAATTTTAAAAATTTAGCCAAGTTATTAAAAACTGCCATATGAATTTTTAATATTGTAATATAAGTGTATACGTAATCAATCTTTAAAAATAATTTTTTACGTAAACACTTTTGTTACGTACTGTGGAGTGACACGTGGAACAGGGTCCTCGCCCCTCACTCTGGAAACTGTGCTTTAAATATAATATTTAATGCACAGGCAAATGGTTCCACAATTTTAAAATTCAAGCCCAGCACCACTGAAGACCCACCATGTAGGGGCGCGATGCACGTTAAATCTGTGGAGAGCTCAAACGTCCTTCCGTTGGTGTGGTGTGGTAGTTAGAAGATGAGGTGCTGTCTCAGGTGTCATACATGGTTAAATGCTGATTTAAATTATTTTATTGTTATTTATGAAATATATTGCTGGTTTCTGTTTGTGATATTAAAGATATCACATTAGTGTGATCAATAAGAAAATATTTAGTATGATTGGGGGGGGGAGGTAATTGAAATTGAAATCTCGAAAACAATAGCTTTAAAACGAAAACTATGGCAAAATATAGCTTCCTTTACCACAGTATCAATTTGATTTTTTGTAATTGAATTTATATTAGAAATTCCAACACTAAAACTATTCTTCATAAAATTGTGTGGGCCCCAAAACCACTTTATCAGTGGCGTAGCTAGGTATCCAAAAGCCTTGGTGGGGAAAAAAATAAAGAGAATATTGGTTGAGTTTTATTAAGTAAAAATATATTAGTATTTTAGATATACAAATTTTTACTTTCAAGTCAGCCCTGTGTCAAGCTCTGCAGAATATAGGAAAGCAAAGCTACATACTACTTACATATATGCCTATGAATTTCCTTGTGAATTTAGTGATAACCCAGCTTTGATTTGACACGTGATAGACAGGAAATGATAAAAAAATATGCATAACAAGAAAATATAATACAAAAATTATAATTATTTAAAATAAAACACACGAAAAAACAGAGGAGGGGGTCAAAGTTACATCAGTCTGTTGCAGATACCAGATTGCGAAATATTGAAACAGGAAAATAGCTTATTATGAATCATAATGTTATAAAAAATAAAATTACCAAGAAGAAATAGCTGTTGCCATAATTACAGCTATGTAACAATCTTTTATATTTATATCTCAATTATGAGAGAGAATTATCGCTAGTTCGACTTGCCTGGTGTTCAAGGCGCGAGGGCCTCCTGAGCTCAAGGGACCCGGTGCACGGCACCACCTAGCCCATTGGTAGTTACGCCACTGTACTTTATTAAATTTATATAAGATTTTTTTGTTACATGTCTTAAAACGTTTTTAAATAAAATTATTGAACTGAATCGGAAACAAAGAACTGCTCTCTCTCTGAAATATTTCAGGAATGAGAAAAATTTAAATCACATTACACTATTCATTCCATTATTTTTATAAATTTCTCTTTTTTATTAAACTGTTTAAAAAAGGATTTTGATGCAATTTAATATTGAGGAATATCACACAAAATTGTTTTGAATGTACAGAAATATACATATAAAGGTTTCTGCCTTAACTAAAACTTATATTTTTATAAAATTAATTACTTTACAAAATTTCGGAATATTCCTTATTTCGTACTCATTGAAGATATTTAATTATCGTTGTAGATCTAACAAATGAAAAACTAATGTTCCTCAGACAGAAAAGAAACAGCGTAAAAAAAAGCAGTTTCCTTGTATAACTAGAATGTCGGGCAGCAATTTTCATGTACCATGGGATGGGCAGTAAAAGAGGGGTCAGTTGTCATATGAATAGTC
>BMAO01038677.1:0-103746 GCA_019973975.1 Trichonephila clavata | reverse complement strand
ACCACGGTGGGAGGAGAGGTGCTCTGGGAAGGCATCCATGGCTGCAAACTGACGAGAAGCGTCGACCGCGTCCTCCTTTTATAGACGCGTTAGGCCGAGTGAAAAATGGGGTTGAGAGGTTGGTGGAGTATGGAACACATGCCTTGCACGGCAATCCAACGATGACATTGCGTCTGGTGGCAAAAGGGACATTCGCCTCGTGCATGGGATTTCAAGAGCATGACGGGGATGCGTTTGAAAGGACTGAAAGCGCTCCATTTTGCTTGAATGTCTTTAAAGTCTTGCTTGGAACGAGAATCGGTCACACAGAGGGTGCCGACATTGAGATAATGTAAAGAGTTGAACACTTTATGCGCCTCGACGCGATCCGAAGCATACGAGACGACCCGTTGGTGAGCGTGAAACCATGGTCTCGGAGACACAACACGGCCAGACCGTGCGTATGGAAAAAGACTTGAGCGTGGTGCTGGGGAAATCGATAAGCATAAGGAGGGCGTCGTCGAGACGAGGAGAAACGACGTCGTCGAGGGTCTTGGGGAGAGTTTAGTTTTGGGGCTCATGAAAAGACTCTGGGTGTGAAGGAGAACCCATGGAGGGCAAAGGGGAACCAGGGTCGGATAACAGGCTCAACACATTGTCCGGGTCGGTCATGTTGAAAAAGAGAAGCTGCAAATTTTGTGCTCTGAAATGTAATCTGTCAAGTGTTTGCTTTTAAACATTATCTCTCTAAAAAAAAAAAAAAAAAAAAAAAAAAAAATTTTTTTTTTTTTTTTTTTTTTTTTTTTTTTTTTTTTTTAAGGATAAAATAATTTCTCGTCTAGCTAGAGTTTTTCTCTTCTTGTGCTGCGTGGACTCTGTGTTCTTTTCAAGTTTAAAAGCCTTCTACCACCCCCTCATTTCATTTACTCGTCTAGTGTAGTGTGCTTTGAAATTTTGTTTCTTTTCAATCGATCGTGTCCGACCATGTCTGCTGTTTCGGATGCATGTTATTGTGAACAAGATTGTTTAGTGTGTTCTCGGGGAAAAGAGTCCCCTCATGATTGTGTGATTCACGTTTTATTGAAATCGATGGTGTTTCAAGAACGAGTGATGCGCGGTGAACCCACCGAAGCACGATTGAAAGAAATTTTAGAGATTGGACAACACTATTTACCCCGGGCCATGCATTGGACGGACGAAAATAGTAAACGTTGGCAAAGGATGTATGACGAGATCCAGAGTGGGTTTCCCAAACCCTCTGTCGGAAGCGAATAAAGTTTAAAAGATTTGTCAGAAGCACATAAAATTTGAAAAATCTCGCAAACAAAGTTTGAAATATCTTTTAGAAGGAAAGTTTGAAATATTTGTCAGACGCACATAACATTTGAAATATCTTTCAGACGTACATAACATTTGAAATATCTTTCAGAAGCAAAAATAAAGTTTAAAACATCTCTCAGAAGCACATAAAACTTGAAACATTTATCAGAAGCACATAAAGTTTAAAACATTTATCAGATGCAAATAAAGTTTACAACCAATCTCTCTAAAAAAAAAAAAAAAAAAAAAAAAAAAAAAAATTTTTTTTTTTTTTTTTTTTTTTTTTTTTTTTAGAGAGATTGGAGAGTGTTTAAAAAAGGTTGAGCCTTTCACTCGAGCTTTCATTTGGTTTAATCTGTTGTCAACATTTCTTATTCTCTTCATGATGACCTCGTTCGATTCTCTCCTGGGTGAATTGGAAAAAAAATTTCTCCCAGGTTTGCGAGACAACGTCTCACGCTGGTCGTCTTATAGACGACGCTTGCAACGTTTAGCGGGTATTGTGAAATTTCAACAACTCGCGACCCACTTTCCCATTCCCGTCCAGGTGGTCTTGAGCGAGCATGGATTCCATCTTTCAGATTGTGTCTATAGTGCAGATGCCTGCACGGAAGGACCCGACACTTGCCATTGTTTTAATGTCTTTGACGCCCCAGAACACTATTTTATCGTGAAACGCTTCAATCATGTCGTCGTACGGGACGGGTCTTTACACTCGCTCGAATGTTTAACACGAGCTCACTGTCAATGTTGGAGACAGGGCCCCGTGGATCCTACTCTTTCTGCCACCTTGAAAGGGCTTCCGGCGGGACCGGAGATGATGCCATCCATTTTGAAAGAACCCTCACAGGATCTTCCTCCTGTCTAGCCAATCCAAAAGCACTTTCTGCGCGTCGCTCTTCTCTCAAAAGCACGATTCGGACGCCTTTTTGCCTCATACGAGACAATGGAGTCTGACAAAGCCTTTCAAATCTACCTGGCCGAATACCACGAGGCCCATTTGGCCGAGTACATTACTTTTATGATGCAGTTTCGAGCCCAGTTACAGACTCTCACTCCGTCCGACGTCATTGCTCTTTCCCCCGTGGACCTGGGAGACCTTTTACGAAAAGTGTTGCCCCATCCCGAGCCCATCGACGACCTGCCCACCTTTGAATGTCTCACCTCTTCTGAACCTTCCGAACTTTACAGTGATTACCTCGAACAGCAGGCGGCCCAAGGCAAGGGGGCCTTTCTGCAAGCTCTGTGGACGGTCTTGGCCCTTCCCAAATTGTATCGATTGGCGTACAAGGCCTGGAGGCGACATGGACCTCAACCGTTGGCCCCTTGGATTCTCTTGGCTCAAGCCGTCTTGGATGGCTGTTTTGCACTCAAATGGCCCGAAAGCGTCTTCCAAATACCCGAGACGTGTTCCATCTGTCTGAGTCCGATGCATTGGCCAGAAAAGACGCATTGTGGCCATGTATTTCACATGCGGTGTTTACTGCAACACCTGGAGGTGAGGAATACCTGTCCTCTCTGCAGGGCGCCCAACCCCATACGAGCAGCCTCGTAGAGGAGGGATTCCCCAGAAAAATGGGAGATGGATGACTGGAAAGGAGCATAGCTCGGGACCAGTCATTCATCTCCCATTTTTTTGGGCTACTCTCAGAGTCAAGGTTGGAAACGACAAGAAAAAAACTCTGACACAATTGTTGGAACATTGTGCAAGACCAATAAAATGTGAAAGATGAAAAGCAAATCAGGGTGACATTCCATATAGTATACAAATTGAGGGTTTGGAACAGCCATGGGAGAATGTTTGCTGAAAGGAGCATAGCTCGGGACCAGGAATCATTCTTCCATTGGCGGGGGGTTTGGAAACGACAAGAAAAAAAAACTCTGACACATTGATTCAGACTGTGGCTGGAACATTGTGTGTAAGATTCACAATGGAAGGTTGACACATTTTTTGAGACTGTGCCTGGAACATTGTGTAAGATTCACAATGGAAGGCTAATAAAATAAAATATCGCAAAAGCCAAAAAAAGAATGTGAGGCAAGTTTAAAATATCTTTCAGGAGCTTGACAACCAAACTCTTGGCAGAGCTCAAAAAGTTTAAAACATTCTACCTCTCTAAAAAAAAAAAAAAAAAAAAAAAAAAAAAAAAAAAAAAAAAAAAAAAAATTTTTTTTTTTTTTTTTTTTTTTTTTTTTTTTTTTAGAGAGAAGCTTACATGATTTAGTTTCAAAGGTTTGCTAGGGAACTCGAAAGTTGAGAGATGGTTGAACGAGGTCGAACCAACCTTTTTACACTATTGTTTTTCCAACGCCATGTATTGAAAGAGATTCTATCCACTCTTTTTCCTTGCAACAAATTTTTCAATATTTTATTTTCAACTGACATGTTTTGTACTTTAGCGTTCAACTCATATTCTTTAGCGTTCAATTCATATTTTTTTGTTTTCCATTCATATTTTTTTGTTTTCCATTCATATTCTTTTGTTTTCCATTCATATTCTTTTGTTTTCAACTCGTCAAGTTCCTTTTTCAACACTTTTCCCTTTGAATCAAATCTCTTTCCTCGGCTCCCTCCTCGACATACACTATTTTATTATCGTATAGATTCAAATGCAGAGGTTCCTCGTAGCGCGGATACAAGGGAATCACACAATTTAAACATTTCCAGCCCGGATCGGACATTATACCATGGGTCCCGTACACGCTTGGCAGCCCAACATTTTAATTTCCCACAGTCTTTTTCTATTCCCCCTGGAAAGAGGGTACTGAGAAACGCAATACTATACGGGTGCAAGGGTCGATTGATGCGAAAATGAGACGCTTAAATTGTCAGGACCCTGGTCACACGAGGGTCCACTCACGTAGACGAGAGTTCGCATCCCACGCCAAGAGGGCAACGTCGTGAGATGGCTCGCCTCCAATGTTCCAACAACACCCCTATTGGAATGATTCTCTGTCTTTTCTCGACATACCAACGTTGTAATGCCTACACTTTATAGGTCGTTGCTTTCCCCCAGCTTGACTAGTCTCATTGTCCCTCCCTCCATGACATGGGTCGTTGCCCAGCGTGACAAGTCTCCATTTCATTTGTCCCCTCATCCAGGATGAAACAATTTTTTGTTCTCGCGCCCCATATTTTTTTCAGAGGAAAAAATTTTCAATCAACACACCCCAAGGGACACGATTCTGACCTCCTTTCCAAAAAGGTCGTTTTCCATTTTCAATCATTTTTGGAAAGGGTCACGGTGCTCGACTATTTTTTCGACCGACTGTAACTGCATTTAACATAGAATGAGAAGTAATGGATCTACACTAGGGGATTCAATATTATCTTTGATTCAAAAGTAGTTTTTTTTTTAAATTTCAGAATCTATTAAAATGAACATGGAAGAATAAAAAATAGAAGAAATACAATAAATATTGAAGAACAAATAAACTATTTTCAAAGTATGTGTATGTTTTGAAGATTTACGAAACAGAAAAACTTGAAGGGTTGGAACTTGATAATTAAATTAAACAGGAATTCAAGTATGATCTCCATTTATTTAAAAAGTGTGTTTCATAAAGTTAAAATGTGTTTTAAAATTTTAGGGTCATGCTTATTATTGGCAAATGTTGCTTGGAGCACCTAGTCCTGTCGGACTGAAAATCTCCTTTCAGGGATCTTTAGATGACTGTAAAAATTTCTACCAATGCCCATTGTAAAAAAGTTATTGAATTTAGAAAATAATAAATAATAGAAAATTACATTAAATAGCTAAAAAATTAAATTAAAATTAATAAAAAGCTCTTTTAAGAACTCAAAAAAGCATGAGAAAATGTAGTCTGAGAGTGGGCGGGGCACTGGTCATGCTTAGAAATAAAATCAGTTTTATAATTAGATACATTTCTATGGATAAACACTTTTTAAATCGGAAAGGATATAAATTTACGACAGGAAAATCTTGTAAAAATTCTGACCACTTTTTTTTAAAAAAACATATGCTTTGTATTTTTAAAGACTTAAATAAAAATAAATTTAGAAATGCTCTTAGTAATTTGTAAATAATTGGCCGTATGATTTTTAACATAGAGAAATGCATCCCTTTTATTACTACTATTAGTTCACACTCTCTCCCTATGTATACATATTTATTTATATATATTAACTTAAAATTTTCAACTCCTGTTAATAAAATACTTCCTATTCATCCATTCAAAGTAGGAATCGACTTAATTTTTTCATATTATTTAAAATAATTTATTGTCACGAAATAACTGTGTGAAATTGTAGTTTCTACTGTTGATAAGGTAAAAAATATTTCAATCAACCTTTTCGCTCATTTTGTACGCATTTAAATAAGGGAATTTATTTTTAATTCGGCATTCAATATAGTTATTTTAGTAAAGGAAACCATAAGATAGTATCGCATGGTTTCTTATCGAACGAAAATTCTTACATTTTAAATTTTTATCTTTCTTTTTATAAGAAAACTTATTGCAAATTAGACATAGCTTGTAACATTAAGGATTTTTATTCCATCTAATTAAAAACTTTGTCACAGGCAGTATGTAATTAAATTGTTGACTAGTTCAAAATCCAATTTCATTTGGTAAAAAAAAAATGAATCGCTTACTCAAATATGCATTTAGCAGTAATATGTAATGAAATCCTCTTTTCATTCGGCATAAATATGGAAACGAATTGGGTCGAGTTTATACATTATATGTATAGATATGATTATACTATGGTAGGATATACTAATTTTTGTTTGAAAATGAGTTATTTTATAATCTGATTTAGCTTTCAAGAGTGAGAAAAAATATTGTTACTAGTTAATTTTGCTCTTTTATTTTTACACAGAATATTTAGTCATAATTTTTTTTTTTTACTAAGCTTTTAAAAATTTTCGGATTGTATTAAAAATATCAGAGAAACTGGATTCATTGTCAGAGTGAAGATCATGGCTTCCGGTTAATTTATCATTCGACTCTTGTGCCCTTATGAATATATAAACATATTAAATTGTGTGTTAATAAAACAAGTATTTACGATTAAACTTTAATTTGATGATCCACAGAATGAGCGAAACAAATAATCGATTTAATAAAAATATAATCAATGAATATTTATTAGCACAATGTGTATAAAATTAATTAAACATTGTATTCCGTGGTGCAGAAAATTTAATATGAAAACAAGCATTTCACACACAAATCACTTTAATAAACGCTTTTTATTCTGTATCAAATTACTTACCCTTTCGACTTACAGTAATTACATTTTTGAAAGATCGCCTCTAAATCACTTCTTGGTTTTATTTGAAATACTTATTCATAACCTTTTGGAATTTCAGGTCATGAGTAATCAATCGTATTATTTAAATTAAAATTTGTTAAAAACCCGGAGCTTCTCAAAAAACAGTCATAAACAAGAATGTGAGCGCTTTCTGCTCGTAATCGTATTACTTACCATACAATTACATAATTCAACTTTTTATTTAAAAAATATTGAACAAATCAATAATTTAAAAAAATTTGTAGCATGTATCTAAACTTGCAATTTCGAAAAAGATGGTTATAGATAGTTTTATATCAATCCAATATACTTTCCACAAGAAGCCAGCTTACACCGTGCGAATACGTCAACGGAGAAAATGAAATGTTTGGCATCGTATTCAAAGCAAGCGCCGATATTGGCGAGAAAATTGCTTTACTCTGTAACCCTGCAGAATGTCATCCCCCTCTTTCCTTCCCCTTTACTCATGTCATCCCCCTCCTTCCTTCCCCTTTACTCACGTAAAAAAGTTCTCTCTATTTAACGACTTTGTTATTGTTTACTTCGAACCAGAAATGTGCTTGTTGAATTTCGCTTGCAGATGTGATTTAAGTAAAAATCAATAAATATTAAAAAGTAATTTCTGCTGTTAGACATTTAATAAAAAAAAATGTTAAAAATAAGAGTTTCATTGGTCCTTCTATCTAGAAGGCACCAATTTCCTTTAAAGTACAGATATTCACAGATTTTATCTCAAAAAAGGTATTTCTTTTTTTAAATTATTATAACAAAAGAATGATAATGATACTAAATTTTCTTTCTTTTATAGTCCTCAATTTTGTTTAATAAAAATTTAGTTTTGTCACCAAACTGCTGCTGATATTATAAAGTTTTCAATGTGTATTCTTTGAATTCTTTTTTACAAATATTAGTGTGCCATACAAATTTTTAATTTTTCTAAATATTTCGTTTCACATAAAATAATTTTTTTAAAGTTAAGCTAATTGACTTTTTAAGCTTAATATGCTAATTAATACCATATTCAGTTAATTATTACTAGTAAATGATTATTTTGTTAGTTTATTTTTTTTAGTACTTATTCTGAAAAGTATTCTCTAAATTATAATATTCTTTTCATTGAATTATTCTGATACTTTCTGTATATTGCTGAATGTAATAAATTTGAAACTCGTCATTTAATCAGTTGATGGTTTATTTTATAATTCTATGTAACAGTACACACGCAGGAAGCGATTTACTTTATAGAGCATGTGTTGTTTTTTTACATGTTAAGTAATCCCAATGAATATGTTATAATTCAATTCTATTTTATCTTGATTTTTTTTAAAATTTCCTTTCAGGTGTTTTAGCTCAAAAGATGACAATGATGGAAACTCCAAGCAAAATGATAGTCTTCCTGAAATGGTACTAATATATAAAATGATTCATTTTCAAATTGACGAAACTTCTCTTACGAAACATTTATGCAATGCATTATTTTTTCTCTACTGATTTATCATCAATTAATCTTTAGGTGCTAGTTTGATATCCTAGGTCTATGCACTAAGTTGTTGTTTATGTTCGCCAAGATGGGCGATAACATAAAAATATGGTTACCTTGATATTTTTAACATCTGGCAATGTGGTTGCCATAGGGATAAGGTATATTAGAAAAAATTTTGTTGGCTTTTTCTCGTGGTAACCCTATTAATTTCAGACGATTTTAATTCAATTTCTTTTACAATTTAACCATTTTAATTGCATTTGCTCTATCTTGCAAAATAAAACAGTCTTCTGTTTTATTTTGTGCTTTTTTCGAATACGGATATTTCTAATATCATAAGTGAGTACTAGGATATTTTTTTTAAAGGATGAGTGTTGTATTTTTGATTATTGCTATAAATCACATTCATTTTGACTTAATTTTACTTTTTAAAAATGTTTTTTTAACGTTGCTTGTTCGATGAAATTCATTGAAAGAGCTTGCAGTTTTTGGGACATTGCACATTTGCTGTACTTTTTATTTGATATTCATTATTAATTTTAATATACATTATGTAATTATTTTATTAATAATATATAAAGTAATACAATTATTATAAAATGTGATAATTATATAATATTCGTTATTTATAATAATTGTTTAATTATATTTCTTATAATTATTAAATATGTTATTTATAATTGTTATTTATTTATAAGTTTTTTGTTATTTATTTATTATGATGTTGTTTATTCATAATTATTTTTTTATTTATTTATAATTATGTTAAATGAGTATTCTTATTTAGGCTTCTTATTACAATATGATGTGGTTACTCTTTTTTATAATTACAATTACATTATATAATATGATTATTATTTTTTCAATAATTATTGTTAAATTATACTATATGAATATATAATAATTACTATATAATATATTAATATATGTAATAATTACTATACAATTATATTATAAGATTATTTATAATATATATTGCATAATGTTACTATCAGTAAATATTTTTTTAGATTATATTGATATCCATTTTTTATTAATCTTGTTTAATCTCAATCTCTACCTATATTCTTCATTTGAAATAGATTTTACAGTATTTCAAAAGTTCCTTAAAATTATTTTCCTGGTGATCTCTTATGCTACGCTGTCATCTTGGATTCCATTCCAAAGACATGCACTGCTTGGCGTGATTCTTTATCCCGCCAAGCAGCGTTTGGTGCATAGACCCAGGATATCGAACTAGTTCCGCATTTTGAAAGAACTTTGCATTTCTTTTTATTTTGTTGCTCATCTTGATTTCTTAACAATATTATATTTCTTTTCAGGAAAATGTTTCAAAAAAGAGTTCTGAATCAAAGTGAGCAACTTCTTCATATAAATATCTTATATGTTTTGATTCTTTATTCTGAAGCTAATACCTTATAATTGTTTAGTGTAATTGTTTGTATTCAATTGTTAAAGGCTTTGCAGTTCTTCATTGAACCAAATTAACTATAACTTTGGTACTTATGCACTATGGCAACAAGACCAGCATTCAAGATAACTCGCCACATTGGCAACCCTTTTGCATGTGTCGTAAGCACTGAATTGGCAACCATGTGCTTTGTTTCATATAATGTCACCAATACGGTTGTGATAATACACAAGTATCATTGTTTTCTTTCAATGAATATAAATTGTGCTGAACCTCGTTCTTATGAGTACATTTTTATTTTTTAATGTTTTTGTGTAAAAAATATTTAGTATTTGTGTATTTGTCTATTATTATGAGATATAGGTAGCAGGAAATGTTTAGCAAATGACAGAACATTATTTCTGATGAAGTAGTGGGTTTTTGATAGTGATTTTAAAAGTAAATGCTGGAGTAATGATTGTTTTTATTAGATTCCTCTCTAGATAGCATTGAATCTAAAAAGGACTTGTAAAACATTCTAAATGTTTGGTAGGTTAAAAAAAATATGAAAATTTTGAGACATTTCATCAATTTTTGTGTATTGTTTATGTACTTTATAAAAAAACAAAGCAAAAGATATAGCTTTTAGAGTTTTGCTATAAAATTATTGAGCAAAGTAACAAAAGTACTTAAATGGAGACTCAAATGATACACCTAAAAGACCTAATTTTTCTCTGAGCCTTATGAGAAAAACAGCTCAGCATTTGTTAGCCATATACTTTTTATGATTCATTTAAAAAGAGCCTCACAAACTGCATGTTTTTTACTGCTCAAAAAATCTGTAGCTGGAAGAAAATTGATAAGAAAATCAAATTGGGTGCAAATAATGTAAAGTAGGACTTTGTTAAAAAATTTACAATAGTAAGTGTAAAAAATTTCTAATATAATTTGTTTAAATATATATATATATATTAAATTCATTGCACAACAGCCCATGAAAGCCAAGGCTTCGTATGCCCATCTCAGTTTACATGACCTTAGGTACTGAGGTGCATGAGCAGATGTTCCGGTCTGGTGGTCAGTCTGACACAAAACCCCCAGAGTTTAGTTACCAAGCAAGCTTAGGAACTAACATTGGGTGATTTATGGATCCACTTAAGGATGAATGGCTGAGTCAACTTTGCCCATCCTGCAGTTTGAACCCTAGGCCTGTGGCGTGGAAATGTGATACGCTACCACTCAGCCATTGGGCTTCATATACATATTTACATTTACTTTTTTTATAAAACATGCAGGAATATAATTTCAAAATTTTGTCTATATCTTTTTATTTACAATTTATACTTCCAAATATCTGTCCATATGATCTGAATTAATATTTAAAAAATCTTTGCAACAAAAATATGCTGCATTTTTAACTCCCAAATTTGTATAGATTTCAAGTTTGTAATAGAGAAAAGTATGGAATTTTCAGAGTGATTTTGCTAAAAAAATTTTTAAAAAATCAGAGATTAAAAGTGCCAATGTTTATTTTTCTAATCTTTTTCACCCCCTCCCCTTCTTATGCCTGCTTTTTAAAGCTAAAACATTTTAATGCAAGATCTGAATTTGGTGTTTCAAGAATGATTTTTAAGGAAAGAGAATGTGCCTACTATATAGAAATATTTCTACGTAAAACTTTTTTAAAAAGTGAAATCTTTTGGTAGTGTACAGGGTTTTAGAAAATGTGACTGCAAATAGGTGTGCTTGTTGTGAAAATCAACTGCTATGTAGTTCAAAGTATGACTGATCTTTAAATTCCATTAATAAGTGAGCATTATTTTAATGTTTTTCACACTAACTCATTTTCTTGATTATAATAATACTTTTAAATCATTTATATAATTGATTCTTTTTTTACTTTGTTTATTAATTGGTTCTATCTATTTAATTATTTATTTATGTAAAAATAAATGAATAGCAGTATGTATAAGTAACATTATTTGCAATCTGATGATGGTTATAGAAGCTACTCATAACTTTATAAAATAAAAGTAAGCATTTTTTCATTGATATTATCGAGTTGCTTATGGGAGTATTATTTTCAGTGTATAAAAATTTTACTGATATTAGAGCAAAGATCTTCTCTTTAACATGGCTTACTAGGTAGTGTGCACATTTTCCGAGTAACCTGCTGGTTAACTAAGTAATCCAGGAAATGCAACAATTTTCTGTACTTTAATTGATAAACCTGATTTGCTTATATACTTTCTAGGTAATGTGCACATTACCTGATTTCCATATTTTAGTTTTAAGATATAAACACCTTTCTATATCAACAGATCCAATGAATATAATGTTTTTCAATTTCTGTCCTTTTCTATTTATGTGTTTCTGTTTGGAAAAATATAGCAAAAAAAAATTATGTGGTTGTATGAAATTTTTCAGGAAGAAATATCTAATGACAATTTTTTTTCGCCTGGGTCTTCACCCCCTCCCTCCTCTTTTTTGTTAAATCAGGCATTACTATCATTGACATAGCTGGTTCGGAGTAGGCCCTGTATTGAAGATTCCTTGGGTGCCTTCTTTTGGGCCTCTTGATATTTAACAGTATTTTTATAAACACGTGTTGTAGCCCCTCTAGCTTTGGGGCCCTGTATCATTAATACAGCGGTAGCTAAGATCCTGATTACTAGGTACAAATGCTTCTGAAGTTTGCATATGGTCTTCATCTAAGGAAATAATTTGCTGAAAAAAATCTTCTTTCTAAATTTATGTACTTTTTTTTAATTTTTAAAATTTTCCCATTAAATGTATTCAATGTTTAGGTTTTTGATGTCTTAATATAATATAAAGTTGATTTTTCTAATATTTTATTTGTTTTTAGGTTTCTACACATATAGTTTGCGTAATGAATGCCTATAATTCACGATAGTGTATTGAATGTGTTGTTATCTAATTGTATCTGCACACCTAAATAAAAAGGAAATTTTTTAAAATTACTTCTTTTTATAACTCAATACTTTTTATTCTCAATAAGATATTTTTTTTTAGAATACAGAAACAAGCTCTTCCAGATGAAAAAAGCAAAGAAGCTGCTAAGAAAAAATTGTTTTCTCTTTTATCAGAAATGACAGTAAGTTATTTTTCCTAAGTAACAAGAATATATATATATATATATATAGATTAAATTTTTTTGAAACATTATTATATCTTCAACTTAGTTTGTTAAACATTTGAAAATCATTTTACAGTAAAATACGTTGAAACAAAAATACTTAAGATGAAGTATTGGTTAACACAAAATAATATGCTGATCCACACAAACTACTGTGTATTTTCATGCATTTCCCCCCACCTCTCTTAACATGAAACAAAAGTTGCTTAACTCGAAAAGATTTCACTTCTGGAAATGAACAAAATACAGAAAAAACCAACTGTGTAGGTGAGATTTAAGAGAGGTGTGACATGAAAGAGAAGCGTTTTCACGTGTTACAATAGAAAGAAGGACAACTTGACTTTGGAATAGCCTGTGACACGAGTTAATTTTATTTATCTTAGCTATTTTCACCTTCTATCCCTACAAATGTCACACAAAACCATCTCTCATCGGTTGGCTTTGGAATTCAGTGACGAGGACCTCACAGTATGAGTACAAGTCAGTGAGTTGGTTTGCATTTTTTTTCTGTTCTAGAAGAATTTTTTTATGAGCACAATGGAAAAGAGCGCAGGGGGAAACAAACTGCTATTTTGCTTAAAATGAAGATGAAACTTCTTAAGGCTGTTAATCAAAGAAGAAAATGGAAATCTGTAGATTTTGGTTCTGCTAAATTTTGTATGAAATTTCATTAAGTTCTTTTGAATGTTTTTGTTTCATTGATTTTTATTATATGCATGCATGTATACAAATCTACGTAAATGAAATGTGCTATAATAAACTTAGTTTTGCTGAATATAAGCTTTTTTTTTTTTGCTATATCCTTTTATACAAAATTTTTTTAAATGAAACATTATTTGAGCCCCTCAGTTTCCTGTTAAGCAATTTTCACTGTATAACTTTAATTATTTAACTGACATATTTTCTTTTTACTTTTTTAAGGTTTCTTGAATTTTGTTTTTTATTTTAAAATGTATTTTACATTAAAATTTGATGGAAAAAATTGCATTGACTTATTAAACTGATTACAATGAAAATATTAAAAAAAATAATGAAAGTAAGAAAATCACATTTTGTAATTAATAAATTATACATAAATTAACAAATGGTGTACAGTGCGCTTGTTGAGATTTAAAGAATATATATATATATATATATATATAAAGTGAGCTGTGCATCTAGACCTGTTTAGAATAACTACTTGATATACTTTTCCATGGCTGGTTTTTTTATCTACTTTTTCAGTTGTAATTATGTCAAAATATTGATTTATATTGTATTGAAATAATTAACTGAACTCAGTGGCACAACAGCCAATGAGGGCCAAGGCCTACTATTCCTATCTCAGTTTATGTGACCTTAGGTGCTGGGGTGCATGTGCAGATGTTTCGATCAAGTGGTCAGTCTGACTTGAAAACCCCCAGTCTTCAGTTTCCATGCAAGCTTGGCACTCGTTTATCGACCCACTGAAGGGATGAAAAGCTTGAGTCGACCTTGCCCAGCCTGGGATTTGAACCCTGGAGCTGTGGTGTGGAAGTGTGATACACTACCACTCAGCCTCTTGGCTTATAGAAATAATTATACTTCTTAATAAATTGATGCAATCAAAACACAAATTACTATTTATTATTAAAAAGAAGAAAATGAAGACAATAA
The DNA here is from genome assembly GCA_019973975.1 of Trichonephila clavata. Lineage (NCBI taxonomy): Eukaryota > Metazoa > Arthropoda > Arachnida > Araneae > Nephilidae > Trichonephila > Trichonephila clavata. Next base: position 89,504 of record BMAO01038677.1, on the reverse strand, counting down.
TCAAAAAGCAATTAGCAAAATCCTTTAATACTTTAACATATTGTTTCATATTTGTATTTGTCACTCAAAAAGCCTTCTATGTTAATGGTGCACAGAGAACTAAAATATGATGTTTCATCAATTGTTTTATTAATGTCCTACTGATAAGCAACTCTAAGGCTATTGAAGATGGATCTCATAATTTTGAACCTTGATCAAGTAATGAGGATGACTCGTATTCGACATCCTATTCTTCATATTTTCATACCATATCAATAGAAAGACTTTTGAGCCTTGATAGATTTACCACCAATCCCTTTACACCAGTGGTCACCAAACTATTGATTACAAGTTACTAGTAGCTCACAGGTACATTTTCTGTAGATCATGTTAATATTTTAATTAGCTAACTTTGATTTCGCTCCCGAGCTGATGACAAAAAAAAAAAAAAAAAAAGAATTCCATCCTTCTCATTAAAGTTAAAGGTTTGGTAAAGAAAAAAAAATCTGTTGTTACATTTGTTATTACTTACTGCACTTTTTTTTCTATGTACAATTCAATTTCAGTTTCTTTTTGTTATATACAGTTTAAATTAAAATTTATTTCATATTTACTGGAACTGTAAGTTTACAGAGGCAATAAACAAATCTTAAGATGTTTTTAAAAAGTTGGTAGTTCTTTGGGTTGATAGCTCACAGTAGGATTTAAAAATGATATGATAGCTCAGAAACTTTGTAAATTTGGCGACCTCTGCTCCTCACAATGTGGCATTAGAACTTCAAAATTATGATGTTGATAGATCAATATAGTTTTCTAAAATAGAATATTCTAATTATGAATGTGGGGCGGCGTCTAGGGGAAGGTTCGATTTTAATGTTAAAATAAGCACGCAGAGTTAAAATAACCTAATTTATTAATAACACAACTAAAACATTTACTATTTACAAGGGGTTTTAAATAATTCGAGGTAGCACCATACTAATTCCGAAAACACTTACTCTTTCTCAAAACAACGGAGAGAGTGATTTCCTCTGACCTGCCTTCGTTCAAGCTTTGGTGCAACTCTCAGTTTTTCCTTTCTGCCCTCTTTATAAATACATGACCTCATCGTATCGCGCAGCTAAAACTCACGTGGTTTCGATTAGTGGTGCCATCTCTTACAATAAAAATCAAAAGAAGTAAAAGAAAACTTGCACTCCTTTCCTACAAGTTCGGCCATCCTGGGAATCACTGACCTCAGTGATTTTACATACCATACAATAAAATATCGGCCTCTGCAAAATTAATATTAATCGGAGATAAAAATTCCAAGATAGACATTCAAATTTAAAAATAAGGATACAACTCTCAAAAATGAAATATTAATAGCAAAGAAAACAAAACACATTAATACACATTATGTTCTTTTAAAAAGAATAGAAAACGCTTTTTATTAAAATACATCATCATGGTGAGTAAAATTTCATTAAATCAGCAGATGAATTTGTTATCTTAGGTCCCTCATGATCACCCACTTTCTCTAAATCATATCTATCTCTAGGTTTTACTTTAACTATTCTATATGGTCCCTTCTCATGTGCTAACTTTATTATCCCAGTTTGCATATCTCTTGGTACAACTATCAATTCACGACCTTCAACATATTTGTAAAGTATTTCGTTTTTATCGAAAAAGTCTGAATTGCTGTTTGACCTTAGACTCTGAGTGTATTCATCCTCTTGTTGTGCCCTTTTTAATCTTGTGGTTAGAGTATCGTTAGTAATTATTGCGAATGGATATCTGCTAAGGGCATCCACATGTTGCATTCTCTGGCCGGAACGATGCACAATTTCATAATCAAACTCTTCCAGCAATAATGCCCATCGCGCTATACGAGTAACCAAATCCTTTTTGTCCATAGTCCTTTGAAATGCTGAGCAATCCGTTATGACTTTGAAATGATTTCCCATAAGGTAGGTACGAAATTTCTTTAAAGCGTTGACAACAGCAAGAACTTCAAGTTCATAGCTGCTATACTTCTCCTCTGCCGGAGTAGTTTTCTTAGACATGTATTGAACTGGATGCAATTTTCCATCTTCTGCCTCTTGGAGTAAGACGGTTCCGTAGCCTTGTTGACTTGCATCCGTGTGCAATTCGGATGTTTTTCCCTGCTGGAAAATACTTAATTCTGGACTTTCAGTCAATAATTGCTTGAGCTTTTCAAATGCTTCTATTTGAGGTCGTTCAAAGACAAATCGATTGTCGTTTCTAATTAGATCACTCAAAGGTTTCGCTATTTTAGAGTATGACGGAATAAATTTTCGAAAATAGCCAGTGAGTCCTAAAAAGCTTTGGACTTGTTTGACAGTCGTTGGTACAGGAAACCTCTTGACAGCTATCGTTTTTGCAACTGAAGGGCGCACCGTTCCATTTTCGACAATGTGACCCAAAAATTCCACCTTTCGTTTTAAAAACTGACATTTTTCAAACTTGATCTCCAACCCATATCTGGATGCGACCTCAAACACCTTCTTTAGTTTTTCCAAACCTTCTTTCTCATCTTTAGCTGGAACGATCAAATCGTCCAAATAAATTATTACGATGCCTTTTCGCATGAGTTCCCTAAAAATGCTGTACACATATCTTTGGAATACACTTGGGCTTGTACTGAGACCAAAAGGTACCTTATTAAATTCGAACTGCCCGTCTGGTACAACAAAGGAGGTGAAATGCTTGCAATCCTCGTTTACGTCGACATGAAAAAACCCATTTTTCAAGTCTAACGTGGAATACACTTTGGCGTCTTGCAGCCTATCCAATACGTCCTCTATCAGTGGCAAGGGGAAGCGATCCTTGACTAGTTTTCGGTTCAGTTTCCTATAGTCAATGCATAGTCTGTCGGTACCGTCTTTCTTCTTGACTAACACGATTGGACTTGCATATTCAGAAGAGCTTGGTCTCACGATTCCCTTATCCAACCATTCGTCGATCTGCTTGTTGACGGTCTGATTCTCCAGAAATGACAAATGGCGTGCTGTTTGGTAAACTGGTATATCATCCTTCAGGATAATTCTCATGGATACATTTGTCGTTTCGGTCTTCTTAGGTGTATAGCTGTTGATTAGTTCAGAGAGTTCCTTTCTTATTCGAGGATTGATAACATGTTTAACTTCGATTTCGTCTTCAGTTCTTGCTTCATAAACCTGTGTATTCACAAACCACACCTTCTCTTCGTGTTTACGGAAATAAACACCTTTTTTATCAATGCCAACAAAAGCTTGTTCCAAAATGTCCGATCCTATCACTGCCTGGAACTCCAAATGCACCGCAGGCACGAGATGCCATATTACGGAATATTTCTCTCCATCCAATTCGATTTCTCGTTGGAACGATCCTTTTGTTTTGACTTCGTACTTTCCCAATCCAGATAACACGACAATGTCCTTCGAGAGCTTCGATTGCTCGATGATTCCTTTGCTTACATCTGCACGAATGAGCGAAACTGAGCTAACAGTGTCGATTAGAGCTTCAAAAGTCTTGTTTCCGATGGTTATTTTCCTGGTCTTAATTCTGTCTTGCTGAATTCGAGAACAGATCTGGACCGGAGAGCTTGAAGATTTATTGATTTTCGTACCCTTGTTGCGCTTTGTACAATCTACGACATAGTGACCTGGTCCTCTGCAGTAGCTACATGTTACCTGTTTAACTCTTTTATCGTAAGTTCTCGTTGATTGAAAGCATTTTCTATCATTCCAATTATTTCCAAGGTGAAAACGTTCTTGCCTTTGAGAACAATTATCATTATTGTTCAATCTCTTAGCAAATGAGTTTAACTGCTTTGGCCCTATAGTTCTTTGGACGTCCTCATAATCCTCAAATTTTTTTGCTAGCTCAATAGATGAGTTAATAGTGGACCATTCGTCCAAAAAGTGTTCCTGTAAATCATACAGCGCCCTCTTCTTCATTTGATCGGCTATGGTTAATTCTCGTAATTGGTCGTAGGTGTTAACTTTTAAGCCCAAAGTCCATCCATCAAAATACGTCTGTAATTCGTGTTGAAAATCTTGCCATGTTTGTTCATCGGACTTTTGGTGAAACAAAAATAACTGACGAAATTTTTCCGGAGATAATTTAAATCTTTGTAAGAGTAAATCCTTTACATGATTGTAATCATTACACTTATCAGTTGGTTCTCTTGCGATCAGATGGGCAATTTCGACGGGTATTAAACCTATAAGTTTTTGAACCCAATCTTTTTTCGGTAAGAAAGTTAGTTCTGCATGACGCTCAAATAAGGTAAGATTCAAACCAATATCTTCCTTCATATTAAACTTATGAAAAGTTTCGTGAAACAGTTTATTCGATGCTTGAACGTTTTCGGTGTTATTCGGCATACCGGCAGTCTGTTGCGCTTGTATTCGCAACTTCTCTAATTCGTACTCTCATCCTTTCGCATATCCTCTCTCTCAGCCCTTTCTCTCTCTTCTCTTTTTGTACGTTCCTCCACTATGCTATCAAGCATCTTTTTAACATCGTCTTCAACGTAATCTGGGCTTTTTACGATCAGCTCCTTTAACTTCAATTTTGTGATACCTGCTTCGATAGTAAGATCCAAATCCTCAGCGAGTGACACCAAATCCTCGGTGAGTGACACCAAATCCTCTTTCCTTTTTGCGAGTAAGAATGCCATTTTCATTCTCAGAATGGTGACCCAGAGAACAACTTAAATTTTTACCCAAGTTAAATGAGACAAAACCATTAAAATGACACACAAAAAGTTTACTCACTTAAAAAGAAACAAAAGATAATTTAAATAAGATGCAATTATCAATTATAAACAATTATAGACAAAAATGGACTTTTTAAAGAATTCCCGGAACTTGAATCCTTTTACAAAACACAACAGTATTACAGTTAATATCAATTTTATTTTTTATTAAAAAAACAACCCGTTCCTCTCATTTATCAAAAATAGATTACTAAGAAAAAACACGGAAAGTACTCAGTTATTAATCCAAAACTAAAAGAACATCAAATATCTATGTCTGTAATTAAACCAATAATAGTACCTAGTACTTCAAAATTCAATTTCAGATTCACAGAACAGGAAATATACACACAAAATCATTCATTTATATAATTTTCGCCTATTACTCACACAATACCAAAAAAAGGATACTAGCACAATTCAATGTAATTCTGAAGACACTTTACGTTGACCTCAATGACACAGGAAATCTTGTTTCGAGTTGATAACTCGCAATTCGATGCAGTTCCAAAGGTTCTCTCGTCAGTGTTGACCTCAATGATGAAGGTAATCCAGTTCAATTCGTTCAGTATCTCGTTGAGTTGCTGGGCTTCCAGTTTTGGTTAACTGTAGCTGACGTGGAAATTCGCCAAGATTCTGTGTTTCTAACCAAGTCAATGGACCCCTTCCACCTGTAGACTGTTCTCGCTGAAGTATCTCCGCATCACTCGTAAGACTTCCGTATCGCTCGTAAAATTTCTTAGCCAGCTGAAAGCTTCGCCGGGTCTCTATTCGATGCAAGGCAAGGTCTATGTACTGCTCAGGAAATCAAAAATCGATGAGGAGGTAAAACTTTTAAAAAATGCTCTTAGATAAAACTTTGAATAGTTTAAAAAGTTCTCAGTCAAACCCCCAATTTGTGGGACGGCGTCTAGGGGAAGGTTCGATTTTAATGTTAAAATAAGCACGCAGAGTTAAAATAACCTAATTTATTAATAACACAACTAAAACATTTACTATTTACAAGGGGTTTTAAATAATTCGAGATAGCACCATACTAATTCCGAAAACATGTACTTTCTCAAAACAACGGAGAGAGCGATTTCCTCTGACCTGCTTTCGTTCAAGCTTTGGTGCAACTCTCAGTTTTTCCTTTCTGCCCCCTTTATAAATACATGACCTCGTCGTATCGCGCAGCTAAAACTCACTTGGTTTCGATTAGTGGTGCCATCTCTTACAATAAAAATCAAAAGAAGTAAAAGAAAACTTGCACTCCTTTCCTACATGAATGTAGATTTTTTTTATGTATCTGTTTTCCTACCATAAAATAGCCTAAGTTCAGTTGTGATAAAAATTGTTAAAGATTATCCTATATTTAAAATTTTTTCAATGATTACACTGATTTATTATAGATTGTTTCTGATAAGCCCAGAACTGGATCAGATCTGAAATTAGCAAAACCTTTGAAGCGTCCATCTAAACAAGAGAGATTTAAAGATGTCATAGAACAAAATAAAAAGTAATCTTCTATTATGATTTGTTACTATTGTTATTGTTATTTTTGTTGCATTTTGTTGGTTTATATTATGATCAAATTCTTTTAAATTCAATGTATTTAAATTTTCTTGTCTCATTTCTAGAACTCCAGAAGATGAAATTCAGAAGGCAGCTGAAAAGGTTGCCACCAGTGTTAAAGGAGATCCTGAAAAAACACTATCTGAATTAAATGAAAAATTACGCAAATTAAATTTGGCTAAAAGTTCTGCCAAAGCTTCTGATGCTGGCATTGAGTAAATCAATTTTACTTATTCCATTTGAGAAAGCTTTATCTTAACTTAAATATGTAACAAAAATTAATACAAAAGAATATACTACTTGTGATTAAAAACTCTTAAAAATATATTTAATTTAGTAGGATATTTTTATATATTTTTAAAAATGGAAGAGAATGTTGAAAGTGTATTTTTGAACATATTCTTTTGATATATTTTTATTTCAAGTTTTTACCAGAGTAAATTATTGCAGAATCAGAGTTTAAAGAGCCTTCATTCTAAATGCTTTCTTCTCTTTGTTTGTGGATTTATAATGCTGATGTATTAGATATTTTTACTGAAAAGTAATTACTTATGTAGAGACTGAGTGTCTTGCATTTTCCACACATTCGCTATCTGCCATATTTTCCTATTATGACTTCTTTAAAATATCTTGTGAGATAATTGATATGCATAGCATACTTTACTAATTCCTATTTTCTTAGCATTTTCCCTGCCTTAGGGCATTATTGGAAATTATGAAGCTGCTGTGACATTGGGCGCTTTTGGTAGGAAAGAATCACCAGCAAGGTTCAACTACCATTTTGACATGCTCTGACTGGCCTTAGCAGCATGATATGCTATTAAGCATGAACATTTTGGATGGTGAGAATCTTGTATGTTAAGCGTCGACATGTATATGATAATCTGTGGCTATACAGCTGACGTATAGTGCTGTATATCTTATAAAGTAAGGTTCAGAGTAAAGTTGAATGGATTTAGTGAAAAGTTCAATGTGTATATACTGTGCATTGCTCGTTGCGATTCCGAGAATGGGCAATACATGTTTATGGTTGCCGTTTATGTTTCACCTGGAAAATCTATGAGGCAGATACAAAAATTTGTATTCGAAAATTGGATGATTTATACAAAAGAAAGTTCTGAAATACTCGAAAAAAGATTTGGCGAATAATATAATAATGTATCATGATTTTTAATGGAGACTTCAATATTAACTTTGCAGATGATAAAAATCTACCACTAATTGAATTTCTAAATGAAACACTTAATTTAAATATGTCCAATGATCGAAAACTCAGTACTACAAAATATAAAGCGACGATCAATGCGGTTTTTACACAATATACTTAGATAAATTTGAATCAAACATTTTCCTTTCTTACTGTAGTTACCATAAGCCTATAATATCTTATTTAGAAGAAAATGAAATTGAAAGTACAAAAAGTCCAAGTATTGTTGAAATTAATGTTGACAATTATGCAAACAATTAAAATAATGTTAAAAATTAAGTACAATGAAATTTAAGTAAATACAAATACTATCCATAAATAATATGATTGTATTTTAATTGTTATTTCAATTGAATTGTATTTATATTTTGTCATGATCTTGCACAGCCCGTAATATATTTGAATAATAAAAAACCATATAAGCATGTGCATATAATTGTTGCTCGGAGTGTCAATAGATGTGAAAACCAAATTGATGTTGATAATTTTAATTCAAACATTATGAAATTTCAAATTTTCATACTAAAAGTTCTAAGTTTTCACTTCTATCAGCAGTCTCTACAACTGCCAATTTTTTATTTTTTAAAAATATTTGTAATGATATTTTATAAAGCCATTGTCATATAATTTCTGGTGAGAAGTACTTTGTAATGATAGTATGCTTAATTCAGGGAATTTTTTCAAAAGATTGCTTGAACAAAATATACCAAAATAGCCATAAAGGTATTTAATGATATTATATACAATATTCACATAAAAGATAGCGTCTTATACTATTTAATAAATGTGGGTTTTTTTTGTGAACTCAGTCAGAGATGGTTTTCTGAAGAGTTTTGTATGAAAATATGTGATGTGAAAAGGGAAACAATTCAAGAAAAATTATTTAGGTGCCTTACAAATCATTGCAATAAAATTCATATCGAATTTCAAACTGGTTTGGCAGAATAAATACCTAAGTTTGGGTTGAATTCAGGGAACCAGCTTTCAGTATGAAACTTTTTATTATAATCTTCTGTGATTTGCTCTGATGAATTAGCCAAATGTAGAAATGTAAATTTAGATGAAGGTAGTGAGCTGGTTATTAAATTATTTGGGTCATATTATTGGACTTTTTCTATCAGTGGTCTTCAAACTTTGTTGACTTATGGAGAAACCCTTGAACCTGTGTGTCTGGGAAACCCCATCCAAGCCGTTGAAGAATATGTCTTAAAATATTTAAAGTAAATCACAACACATTACAGGCACTTTAAGTAAAGACAATTAAAAAATGCTGTATTTTTATTAAAAATTGTTAACATAATATTAACGTTATTTAACTCATTAATTTGTGCTCTAGTTGTCAACTGGAAGCCCATTGGATGAGTGGTAGTGCATCGCATTTTCACACCACAGGTTCGAGGTTCGAACCTCAGGTTGGGGAAGGTTGACTCAGCCTTTAATCTCTTCAGTGGGTTGATAAATGAGTACCAAGCTTGCTTGGGAACTTAACACTGGGGGTTTCGTGCCAGACTGACCACCTGACCGGAACATCTGCTTGTGCCCCTCAGGGCCCAAGGTTACGTATATTGATATGGGCACAGTAGGCCTTGGCCCTCATGAGCTGTTGCACCACTGAGTTAAGTTGTCATCTACCATTGCATTATACTTAAATAACTGGGATATGAGTTTGCATTTTTTTACCCAAGCTATCGAAATGTAGGTATATTGAAGCTAGCTGCAGTCACATTTCATATTGTTAACTTGCTTCTGCAATTTGTTTTTGTTGCCATATATGATGAGAGATATTTTTAACTTACATACATTGTTTAGAACGGCATTGAAATGTTTGTAACTGCTTATGAAACTTCTGTAAATTAGCAACCTAAAGCTTAGGAACCGTTTTTGTTAGAAAAATTAGTTAGTTTTAAATTTAGACTTTAATGTCGAATCTATTGATATGTCAATAAATTATTCTTTCTCTATCATAGGCAAGCCGTCTGAATTATCCATTCATGCTTGAATCGCATGACTTTTACAAAATTTAATATTTTATACAACCAGATAGTATTTATTTTTACCAGCAAACTGCCTTAAAAAATTCAATATTTTATAAAATGTTACTAAAATTTTGGCATTTTGACTAAGCAAATAGTGATCTCTTGCGGAACCCCTGTCTAAGTTCCACGGAATCTTAGGGTTCCGCTGAAACGAGGTTGAAAGACCTTCGGTCTAAGTTATTTGGTTAGATGACAAGCAACTGAAACACGTAATATTAATCAATAAATAAAAAGTACTTTTTCGTATTTAAGCAACCTCAAGGTTGGAGTCTATTTTCTTTGTTGGATTAAAGAATTCTAAAATTTGTGTTTTTGCTTAATTTAAGTAGTTATCATATGTATTGTTCCTTATGGTTATTTTTGTTTTTTGTTGTGCTCTTTAAATTTTTAAAGTTTATGTAAGCATTATTTTTGTATTGATGCTGTAAAAATAGTAATTTTCCTTTCTATTTAGTATAGATGAGGAAATGGGCAAAAATTTAATGGCATCTGTAAAAGATATTGCCTCAACTGTAGCAGATGGATCTCCTCCAGTAAGATCTAAACTTACTCAAAGGTTACTGAAACTTTCAGTTGAAGGTAAATCATCTGATACACCAAAGGCATCTATTGAGTAAGTGTTTATTTATAAGTACTCTTTATTTTTAGGACATTTTTATATCTTAATACCAAAGGTTTTGATTCAAATGGCTAGTATTCTGAATAGTACTACTTAACATTAAATAACATGAGATTTTTTTGTTAATCCAGTTATACATTCCTTTATTTACATTGCTAGAAATTAAGATTCCAATACTATCTTCTTTATTTGTTCAGTTGAATTCTTGATAATTTATTTTAGCAAGGCACTTTTTAAACAGTATCAATTTAATACATTTAATATTTAAATACAAAACGTTTTTGCCATTAATTAATCTGACAAAAACTACCATTAATCACATTTGCTAGTATTTAAAATAAGATACAGAGTAGATAGGCTATCAATAGTCCTATATAGATAATGATGTGAACACACACTTTTTTCTTGCATTTGTTCGCCTTACAATATTCCAAATCTGAAATCAACTCTATTTCATAAAATTAGCTGATGTAGTAATGTTTGGTTGACCAACTTGTTTTAATTCATAGCAGTCATCATGCTTCCATTTTACGACATCATAAAATCCTCTGTATTTGGGACATAACTTCAGAACAGTTCTAAATTGTTTTCTTTTTATTGCAATGATTTCACCAATTATGTACATTTTAATTGATTTTCTATTCTTGTTGTAAATCTTAATTTCTTTTTGAGATTTCTCTGATTCAATCTTCTGTAAATCTGGAAGCATCATTTTTCAAATTATTGATTCTTACTGGTTCTGTTTATGCTCTTGACTGTTTTAGTGATTTCTATTTTCATCTTACAGTTGCTGAATTCCATTCTACAAGGTCAGAATTTAAGATGTATTTTGTTTCTTTACTACATTCTTTTTTCTACGGTTTAAAATAATTTCCATTAAATGTCCATTTGTGTACAGTGCACCGACTTCTGAACTTGCAACTTGATTTTTACTCCCTATCTTGTTCAAAAAGTTTTTTTTTTTAACATCTGAACTATGCTTCACTCTCCTCTTCAAATGACTAGCAATTTTTCAATCTAATCTAAATGATTTTTTCTATTGTCATGTTTGGTCAAAACTTCTTTGGTACAGCATTTAATTTTGAATACATAACACTAATTTATTTTCATCATCGGGGCACATCATCAGTTAAATCTTTTTTTAACACGCTTTTATAAGTTTAACTTGCATGTTTAACATTATCAATGTGATCATGAGAAAAAGGTACTTGGCATGTCTAAAAATTTCAATACTTAACACAATCCAAAAGTCATATCTTAAATGGGAGGGATGAAACTTTGATGAGAATGTGTCTAGTTATAATCTAGAAATAGTTATAATTAATAAAATTATAACTTTTGTCAAAGCATTAGATAGTTTTTATGTTGTTTTTCCCAATTCCTGATACTTCAATGCTTTAATCTTCCAAATTGAGTGCATTAATTTTCATATAAGAATCTTTACAAATAAATTCTACAATGTCTGCAGTACCAATCAGTGGAGAAAGGCTAGCTTCATTAAATTTCACTTTGGTAGTAGTTACAATTTCTTGTTCTCTGAATTTCTCTTATAAAATTAAAGTTTTTGTTTCAAAGTGTATTTTTATTGGCATGGTGTATTCTTCTATTATCTGTACTATGTTTAAAATCAGATGATTGGTTGTGATGCAAAAGTTTCTTTGGTCACATGCTTATTGCAAAATGAAATGAAAATGCCTCGGTTATCAAATTTTCAATAAGGACGAAAAAGTTTCTTCAAAGTTTACTTTTGTGAAGGAATAAACTTGATGGTGGATGTATCATGTATAAGGTAATTTTATAACTTTGGGATGAAAGCCAAATATTATCCAATTGCTTAGAATTCACAGCGTAAAAATAACAAAATGGCGACGTTAAAGATAAGAAAATGTAAAATATGTAAATACAGAATCAATAAACTGTGTCAGTAGTCCTATAAAGTTAATGTAAGTAGGCATTTTATATTTTTGCATATATGTGTGAGTATCAATGACAAATAAAACTTGAGAATCCAATAGAATTAAGGAAAAATTCATTTATTTTTTATTTACAAAAAAAAAAAATCTGGTTATATGAAGTATTTATATCGATTAAATTGCTGTAGAATTTACTAAGATTTATAATGTTTTTAGTTTAACATTTTATTTGCTTATTTATAGATCAATGACAATGATATATTTCATTTAAGAATTTTCAAAAAATAATATAACATGTACATGCATTTATTTAATCATTTTAATTATTAATCATTAATTAATGTATAATATTATTTCTCATGTACCTTTTTGGAACTCAATTTATTGGAATTTTAAAAATACGTACAATAGTTATTCAATTCATATTTATGTAAGATTTTATGTAATATGTTCTTAAAAATTAAAATTGTGTTTTTAGTAAGAATAGTCAGTAATTGATAATTTTCTGTTGCTTGTTAAATTAATTGATTTCAATGTATTCTCAATTTATTTTATATGCTTCCAGAAAATGGTTATGGGCATGGAAATGAAAAATAAATATTTTCTTATAAATGAATTTATAATTTGATTTCATCTCCCCCTTTAAAATAATTTGAATTTGTATGCTGTATGTAAAAAGGATTTAAAAAGAAAAGTATTGTAATGTTAAGAAAGAAAAGCTCTGAAACACTTATTTATATTACATACTTGAATTTTTAAATAAATTTAAACAATAGAATCAATTAAATCCCTTATCTAAAGAATTAAGCCTATAAATATTTGATTTTTTGTCACATTTTGTGTTTTCTCTTACCTGACTTTAAAATAATCATAAATGTAAATAAACAAACAACAATTCAAGGACTGATATTTTCTCCAAAATGTAATTGTCATTATTATTTTTTTTTCATGCTCTATTCATTGTTTACCATAACATTATATTTTGTAGTAAACTTGTAAAAGGTATGAAAGTTGAAAAAACTCCTGTAAGTAAAAAATATGAGCCAATAGATCTTCAGAGAAGACAACAACCTATAAGGTAACGTAAGAATTTTTTTAAATTTCAGAAATGCTTTGAAAATATATTTTTGTGGGTTAATTTTTTATAAATCTTGTTAGAAAATTATTTTAAATCATGTTTATTAAATATGCAGAAATCAAATTTTTTTCAGTGAATTTATCTTATACAGTAAATTTATAATGAATACTATTTAAATTTTTAGCTATAATTTACATAAAAAAATTTATAAATTTTTGAAAGTTTATTATTTTATGATAAATTACACTTAATCCTAACTGATTTTGTTACTGATTCGAAATCATTGATCGTCAATAGTGGGAAATATCGCTTTGTATAAATTTATAGATTGCTTCAAAAGAAAACAATCTTTGTTATTTGTATTTACTTTGCTATTTTTATATTATATATTTGATTTGATCATGATTGCTTATAAAAGTGACTTGCCATAAATCTTTTTATTATAAAATTACTCTCAGAAGTATCCAATTGGAAGTGTTACAATTTTCCGTGGCATTGATTTAACAAGTCATTAGAAATCCCCTGAAAAAATATTCAGCCATGCTGCCTCTACATTTGTCTATAATCATTAAAATGTTGCCAGTGCAAAATTTTGTGCATGAACTGATCTTTTGATTGTGTCATATAAAATGGTTGATAGAATTCATGTCTTTCAATTTAGATGACTAAATCATTTTCAGGAATCGTCCTTAATGTTCCTTAAATCAGTAGCAAATGAATTTGCTCTTGTTACATGGTTCATTATTGTCCTGGAAAATTCTATCTTTGTTTGAGTACATGAAGTCCATGAATGGCTACAAACTGTTTCCAAATATCTGTATGTGTGAACTTAACAGTTTTCAATAAAAAATTAGTTCATTTTGACCAGAGGACCTACTTTATATCATGCAAAAAAACCTGTATCATTAAGCAATCACCACCAGCTTCAACAGTGACAATTTGGATCCTTGGCCTTGTGAAATTTGGGCCTCCCTCAAACGGACTGCTAGCTTTTACTATTTGGGATCACATGACTTATCTGACCAAGCAACATTTTCTGAGTCATTTGGGATCCAACTAATATGTTCATAATCCTGGTAGAGGTGCTGCAGCCAATAGTATGTTGTTAGTAAAGAGGAATTCAAGTTAATCTTTTTCTTCTATATCTAATCAACACCAAATTACACTGTATGCCCTCACTGACACATTTATTGTATATCCCACATTGATAACTGTCATTTGACATGGTGTTGCTTTTCTTGTAACTCTACATAAAATGCTACTAGTCTGGTCATTTAGTAGACATTGTTGGTCATTGCATTGTCCATGGCAGAAGCTGATGCCTTTTTTTTTCATGGTACATTGGGGATTGAGGAATGTATAATTTGATCACAATTTCTAAAATAGAATGCCCCACACACCTAGCTCCAATTGGTATTCTACGTTTGAAAACTGTTTATTTCAAATGTATATGCTATAATTATGTCAGAAGACTTTTCACACACATGAACCACTTGAGTACAAATAACAGCTCTGACAATACATTAGCCATATATGTGATGTTACTGCAATTTGCATATTGCTTCCCATAACTTTTTACACTTCATTGTATGCTAATTATTCAACTCATCACTAGATATTATTATATTCAGTCAGTTTTATGAATTAATATTGGAAAAAAAGTCTGATCTTTATTATTTTTTGTCAGTATTTACATTAAAAGAAAGTACACAAAATTTTAAGGCTAGGCCTGGATGTTTATAAGAATATAGTGCCTTTGTGGCATAAGGGTACTCTAAATAGCTGTCAAGCCGCAAGTCCTCTTGTGAGATTGGTGGTAGAGGAAAAGAGGTGGGTGATCCTTGATCCCCTCCCATTCCTCCTAGGGTATTTTCCGTAAAAATTGGGGTGGAACCAAACTAAATCATACTGTCACCTGTATGGTGCTCAAGGCTATGGGTATCGACTGGCATACATCTAGCTCCTTGTCATGATGAATTTCGTGGGCCTGGATCTGACGTAGTCAAGATTAGGTAGCATAAGAAACAACAACATTTTTAATTATACCTTCCCATTGCTCCTTCAAGTATACAGTGCTTAGCAGTTCAATAGAAATTACCCCAGTAGTTGGGAAAGTCACAAAAAATTCCAAGGAAAGAACATTCTCCGAAACAAGACAAGAAAACAAATACCCTCATATCATTGAAGCTGCTGCTACTTTATATAAATTTGAGAACATATAATATTCTAATCATTTTCAGATAATTTATACTTACATATATTCATATGTTCTTTACATGGAGGTAAAAGTCTTTGCTGCTCAGTATTTGACATAATTCCTCAATCAATCAATCTACCTATTCTGAGCCCCCCCCCCTATATATATTTTTTTTAAATTAAAGCTTCTTAGTATTGTTGTAATTTCAAATCCTTGTAAATTACTATTTGAAAAATTATGATTTGAAATTTGCATAACTTAATGCATGCTGTCTACTAATTCATTCTTAAAAGTATAAAATTGAATGTTAAACGAGAAAAGTAAACTTTTTGAAAGTTAAGATTTAATAAAGCAACAAACTGCTAAAATGAACTAAACAGGACAAATAAGTTTATCTTTATAGTTGAGGCAGTTTTATCATTTTGATTAAATTTTATAATGTCTGTGATCTTTGGTATGGATTATTTAATTATTATATTAAAAAAGTAAATCTACATTTGAGAGCAAAAACTTCATACTGTTCTGTTAACTGGGTACAGGGAAAAAATAAATGTTGTTTCCTGCAAGAGACAGAATATCATGAACTGCAATCCTTTTCCATCAATCTTAAGTTTTTTAATAGTAATTCACTAAAAAATAGTAATGACCAGCTGTCAGTAGCTTTTTTGTGTGTCATTACCAAAAATATCTTGTAGAAGAAGCGAGAAGATTGAAGGAATAAGAAGGCAAGTTTTGGATTTTGCTGAGTGTATCAAAAACATTTCTGAGATTTATCTGTATATATAATTTAAGAAATATTTTTAAAACATGTTAATGTTTAATTTCCATTTGTATAACTTATAACCATTTAATTCCTAAAGGCCATCACAGACTCCAATAAATCTTTTTGATGCACCTCCTCTTGACATATTTAAGTTATCTGAAGAGCCCAGTATTGGTAAGTTATTTTTGAATTGAAACTTCAAGCTTTTTGTATATTTCATATTAAAAAATTATAGCGAGTTTCTCATACAAAAAAACTAAAAAGTTGTCTATACATATGATTAGTTCTCAAAATTACAAGCATGGGTTGGTTATATCTGATCTATAAATGGGCCTTTTTAAAAATAAAATTAATTCATCAAATGTTATTGTAATTGTTTTTTTTTAGAATTTCAATTTAGCATTTATTTAGCTGATATTTATGTTTTAGATAGTTTTTAAAGAAATTGTCCTCCTCAATATGATATTTATGCTATGTTGTATTGTAAAACCAACCCCCTTATACACCTTAATAGAGCTATTGTTTCACTGAAAATGAATTCAATTTTTCGCATAAAATAAGTGCAGACTGTGTTAAAATTAAAGTATTGTTTAAAATTTTGAAAGTACAATACATTTACATTTGTGGAAAGCTGGCTAACATGATTAACCACACTGTATCCTTTTAATATTTCAGAAACAAAGAAAACTGTTTGGCAGACTTTAGAAGCTAAAAATTTGAAACTTTTAACTCAATATGCTCCTGCTAATGGTTTTGAAGAAATGATTATGTGGACTGAGCAAGGAAAGCATTGGGAATTTCCAATAAACAACCAAAGAGGTATTCTTTAAAAATGATAATTACTTTTATACATAAATGTAACTGAAATAAATGAAATGTATAACTTTTATCTGTATTGCCAATTTAATATGTTTACTAGTTTGTTTGTTTTTTAAATTATCTCATTTTTGTAAATTATAATTTTATTATTACATAATAGGTGATATTGTTTTTATCTGAGTTCTTAACTCAATAATTTATAGGTAAATTTAGGTATACACAGATGAGATATACTTTCTTTTCCTTAATAAAATATGTTTTATCAATCATTTATAAAGAGTAACTCTCTGTTTTCAAGTTGCATTTAAAAAATGTTTGTTAAGTAGATGTTGATATCTCTTGTGAAAAGAGAAATAGAAAAAAAAAATCGTTTTATTTCACTGTTAAGTGTGTGAATATTAAAAATATTCAGCATATTATTTTTGAAAGCAATTGATGATTTACTTCAGTTAATAGAAATCTCTTTCCAGATTAAACTTATATTTATGTTTCAGTTCTATAGGATTTTAATGCAATAATATTGTAAGAGTAGATATTTAGTATATCATTTGACTAGAGGAAACTAACAGAAATGGTTGTAAAATTTGAAGTGGAGAGTTACAAAACTAGAATTATAAAAATGGGAACAAAACATCCCAAATAAAAAATAAGAATAAGGCATTGTCTTCATCCTCAGGCATGGCCAAGTGGTCAAGGTATCGGATCATGGCAGGCATGTCATGAGTTCAAGCCCAGTACCACTAAAGACCCACCATATAGGGGAGTGATGCACGTTAAATCTGTTGAGAGCTCAAACATCCTCCCGTTGGTGTGGTAATTGGGAAAGGGAGGTGCCAGCTCAGGCGTCATCCTTGTCGCTTGACCATGGTTCAAAATTACAAGGTCTATCGCCAAAAGCTCTCTTGTAGCTGAAGAGTGTGACATTAATATTCACTCACTCATTCACTTCATCCTCAGGCATATTTTAAATAGTTTTCTTGAAGTACAGTATTTATTTATCCTTAATAAAGTATTTATTATGGATATTCAATGTATACATAAATGTAGAAATGATTTTATTTTCATATTAGATTTTTGGGTTTATTTTTAGTAATGTTACTGTAGATCCAGACACATTTCTATTGTATAATTTAACCATTCTCTAGAATATTCTTTAAATGCATCCTTTGATCTGTAATTTACAAAATGCCAACTTTTATTAACTACCAGATTATTAATAATCTATAAAATCTGATCATTTTTTTCATGATATTCACTTGGTGATCAAAATCTTTTATTACATAATTTTTCTTGATATAGTTTCAAAAATTGGTAGAAAAAATTACATATAACTTTGAAATTGGGAGATTCTCTTTTCCTGTTTTAGAATCAAACAATATTAGAATTACCATTATTTTGGATTAAATTATTATGAAAAAGTCCAGGAAAAAACATTTTTCTTAATGAGAGCATAACGTTTCATAGTATTAAAATGTTTCACTGTTTTTAAAAAAATGTTTATTTACGGTTTTAAATTCTTTATATAACATGAAATTGGTTATTTAATCAGTTTCAAGACAAAATAACCTTATATTTAACTATCATAAAAATTTATGTTTATTGTAATCTAAATTTACCATTATTACATGAATTATCTTATCTGACTATTCTTACATAAGATGTTAAAGTAAAAAGAGTTTGGAAAAGTTAGTCCTAGATTGCAGATACTTAATATTTTAGAGAAGTAAACGGAATAACTTTTTCTTTAAAAATTATATTTTTATCACTTTATTTATAATTGATATTTCAGCCACATGATTGTGTTATATTCTCTAAAATTGACAATTTTAAAGATTTCTTAACTCTTCATAATGATTGGGATCACACGATATTCTACACTTGGTTAACAAAACTTAAACAAATTTACAGAAATCAGATGAGCTCTGATGTTTTTTCAGCTCAGTCATTTAATGTACAGCATAGCATAGATCAGCAGGCTGCTGGTTCAAATCAAATACCATAACCTATGTTAACTGCCTTTAGTCAAAGCAGTGACCCAGGACCAACAAAAGTTTCCTTCTACAGAGACCAGCTGCATGTTAGTAGTTTGTTGGAATGTAAAAGGCAAACAGGAAATCCATTTCTTAAGTGTAGTAGGTACTTGTGACTCCTTCTCTTATATGTCACAACTAGTAAAGGAAAGGTAACTATCTTGAATAGGAATTTCTTTTCAACCCAGTCATTCAACTTGCATGACTGAACTGGTGGTTTAAACAGAACATCAAAGCCGTAGTCAACAGCTTGTAGCCATAAAAATTTTGAGTATTAACTGTTACAAAAATTATTTTTCTCTTAATATATTTTTTAAGTATCAAAGTAAAATGCAAATATCTAATTTTAGTGTGAAGCCTTGATAAAAGTATTAATTGCAAATAATTAACTCACAAAAGGTGCATGAATAAAACATTTTTTCTATTTCTGATATTATGTTCTCTCTTCCTTATAGAATTAGGTGAAGAAGAAAATGTTGGCTTTCATGAACATGTATTTCTTGAACAACATCTTCATGGTTTTCCAACTAAAGGTCCTGTTAGACATTTTATGGAACTAGTAGCTGTTGGGTTGTCTAAAAACCCATATATTTCTGTTGACAGAAAAGTAGAAAATATTAACTGGTTCAGAGACTATTTCAAGGAAAAAGAAGATATTTTAAAAGCATCGGGAGTTTTAGCTTAGCTATAAATATGTATGTGCAGTAAAATTGTTTCATAAAAATTCTGTAGATTACTTGAAATAGATTCATTTTTTTCTCCTTGCATGATTGTAGAAATATTCATACATACCAGAAACAAAAAATATTAAATTTGAATCAGTTATAATTTTAAAATGTCTAGAAGTATATAACTTTAATTACAAAAATATGAAATATATATTTCACTTTTGATGAATACTTTTAAAGTTAGTATAACAACCCATACACATTTATAAATATTACTATATTTTTGTATTTATTCTATAAAATGTAAACATTCTCCAATCCCATCTGCGTGGTACTGACAATGATAGATATATTATTTCATCTGAAATATGACAAGAAGTAAATTGATTATATAAATATGTATATAATTAGATATTTTGTAGTTGCAATAACTTTTTTTAAAAAAAAACTTCCTTTGTTACTACTCTGATATATATAAATAAGTATCAGAAAAATTCATACCTTAATTGCTTACAAAGAATAAAGTTGCTGCAATGGAATCAAACAGTTTTTTAAAAAATTATATGTATATTATGGATTAGTACATCGATCATTTTCCAAAATAAAAAGTTGGTATTCATACTATTAACACATCACCCATCCGGTATAGTGGTTAGCGACGCTGGCTGCTGTGCCGTAGGACCTGGGTTCAAATCCCGGAGAAGACATGGATGTTTGTAAATGTATAGTGCCTTCGCGGCATGGGGGTACTCTAAATAGCCGTCGAGCCGCAAGTCCTCTCGTGTGGTTGGTGGAAGGGGAAGAGAGGTGGGAAACCCCTGACCACTCCCAAGGTGTTCTCCCTCAAAATTGGGGTGGAACCGAGCCAAAACGTACTGTCACCTGCATGGTGCTCAAAGCTACGGCTAACGACAGGTGTACAATATAGCCCGATGCCATGATGAATTTCGTGGGCCTCGATCTGACTTCGTCAGACAAGTGGCCCCCCCATTAGCAACAACACTATTAACACAAGTCTATCTTGTGGAAAAGTAAAGATTTTCATAGAATGCATTTTTATTGTCACAACATCATATCACTAAAAAATACAAAGGTGGATCAAATATGAGACTAAAAGTAACAGACAAATTTTACCATAATATCCACAATAAATTATTTAAAGTTTAAATAAGTGTTTGACATCATTTACTCTTCAGATGAGTGTTATCAATTTCAATAAGATTTTTTTTATACTACATACTTATATGTATTTTTTATTTTGAAATATATTTTTAAATTAATTTTTAATACATTGGTAATGACATATTATCAAGATTTCATGTATGCAAATAGTGTAAGGTGTTTAAAAATGGCAGTGACATAGACAATTTGTCTCAATCATCGACCAAGAACAAGCTTAAATGGAGTGATAATTCAACAAATTAAGAGACTATTCTTGATGACTCTCAACAGTTCACAAAATAAACCACTAAACAGACATAAGTTATGTAAATGTCCATTAATTATTTGGAATTTGAAAAATCACCGTAAGGTGAGTGCCTAGAATTCTGAATGAAAATAAAAATAGACAAACATTCATCAAAATATATTTAATTACAATTTATCAAAAAAACGAAATAAACAAGTCCATAATAGAATGGATGCTGGAAAAGTTCTTGTTAATATTTTTTTGAATTTACATTAGTGTTTGTCGAATTTTTCTATGATTGATATAAAACGTATGAGGTCTGCAACTGTGAAAACTTTTGATGAATGTTAAAGTACCATATTGGTTTAAGACTTTCTATTGTGATTCACAATGTTTCTCTTCTTCAGGACAATATAAGATCACACATAGCTGGAATAAAATAAGCCAAATAAAGTTCTTTGGGTAACACCTGAACATTATTTCTATAATCTGGTTTCAGTATGTGGCTGTGATAGCCAAGTTGTCACGTCCAACATTGTTTCTATTGAGTCCTGGTGCCATTAAAGCCTTGCTTTGCAGAGAGGCTAATGCATGTTAAATATTTTAAGGTTCTAATTTCTCAAGTTGGTGGGATGTCAGTACAGATATTGTCCTTATAACTTGACAAGAGCTCAAAATTATAAGGTCTGCCATTGTTCAAGTTGCTTCACTGTAGGACATTAAAAATAATCAATTGATCAGACTACACAGCTACTTTTAAATTATCAAAACAATTCTAAGATTTATTTTGATAATTCTAGGTTCATTAAATTAAAGATTTTCATAGAATCAACTAGAAGAATTTGCTTGTAATTGGCTTTATTTTATCATGTAGGAACAAAAAACTCAATACAATGGAAAAACTGTTGATCTTAAAGAAGGATATATAGAAAAATAACAATTGGTAAAAGCATTTCAGAAAAGATCGTTTGAAAAGCTTGTATAGCCTTTATTCTTAAGTTCTTTAAGGTTTAGAAGTAATTTTTAATTTAGTATCTTTGCTAAATTGCTATGAACTATAGTCAAAACCTTTTACCAAACCATTATTAGGGGAAAAAAAATTATAAATATACAACAATTTACCTCATCTTTATGTACTAAAAAAAATTTAAAACTTGAATTTTGTAGCAATTAAACAGTAACTTTTAATGCATTTTAATTTTATTTGCTTAAATGTTAAGGAAACATTATTAAATTCAATAAAGCTGCTAAATTATTTTTTTTTTTAGAGAAAGAGTAAAAAAACTTCCAATATGATGATGTATTGCAGTACATTACAAAAATGTTTTATGAATTAAAAAAACTTAAAAAACAATTATCTAAAATTTTATTTACAGTTTTTTCATAACTAACCACAGAATATTAGACATACATCATTCAACCGTTCCTGTTTTAACATTTTCTAAATTAGAAATAGTTTTCATGGATATTTTTCCTGATCCCCTTTTTGCTGGCTTTGCCTAGAAAAACAAAATTATTAGCAAGAAAAATGCTTTCACAATGAAGAAAAACTTATGATTTGGTTATTTTAATATTACTCACTTGGGATTCATGAGGTTTCCATCCAATCAAGTAAATTATTTCAAAAGTAGCAGGTATTGTTCTATCTTCATTTCCATACATATCTATCATATACAACAAATACAATTTTTAGTTAATGAATTAAAATTTATTTGATCTTAACTGTAGAGAGAAATAATATACCTGTATAAATTGCTGATGCTGCTAGTAAAGAATCTCTCTGAATACAAGGTTTGCGATTCCAAGCAACGTTAGTTTCACCCATACCTGCCAAGAATTTAAATATTTTCTCTTTTGAAGGGAATTATATCTATATATAATAAAGAAGTACCTCTTAAATCTTCCAGAAGCTCAAACATCGTTGGATAACTCACTTTAATTTCATCGGTATCCGTTGTTAAAAAAAAAGAAACAAACTGTTAGTAAGATTATAGAACTTTTCCATTTAATGATAATAGAGATTAATATTATATTCACTGTGCATATTGCAGCAAATAAAAAGTATAAATTTTCCTTTACACAGTTTTTGAGGATTTTTGCCAATATATCAAAGCTGATCTAATATATACTGAATTTTTTTCATTCCTGTATAGTAAAAAGTTTGATGTGTATAAAATCAATATAAAAAAGTCTTAAAAAAAACCTTTTCTGTGAAACATTATTTGACAGAAAAAAAACTTAATGTTTTTTTTTATATATATCATTTCTCACTTGTAATTTACACATTTTTCCCCAGCGTATTGAGGTTTTTTTCCCATTCCTGTATGATAAAAAAGTTTATTGTGTATGAACTCTATTGAGTACAAATTCCTTCGCATCTCAATTCTAAGAAATGTTTTCCTCTTTTAGATTTTCTTCGAAGATGCAAATGATAGGGAGTATGTTCGAAATTTCTTTAACTTTACTTGTTATACCAACTGAGTGCAGGTTTTGCATTGTCACATGGAGAAGGAGAACATTGCAGGAATGGGATGCCTTTTAAGCTGATATGCTACTTTAAAAGTTCACAGTGGAGCACTGCATTAATTATGCATGTTTGCCAGGAAAAACACGCTATACCTTGCAAGTTCCAAAAAACAGTAGTGCAAATAATCATTTTTAGCGCGTTTTTCATGTAGTGTAAAAAAAGCGCTATTATAGGACGCAAATTTCGTCTTCGTTCCATATTTTGTCGTACTTTTTTCTCAGCCAATAAGCAACCGATTGACCTCGGGTTTTCAGCATTTGGTCGCATTTGTGCCCTAGATGAGCCGAATCATATTTAAATTTAATAATTTAAAATTATAATTTTTTTTTTTTAAGTATAGTACTACTTTCTGTTAGTAAAAAGTTCATTAGTTGCATTGTTGTAAAATACAACATGTGAAAAACGCTCTAAAATTACTTGGCCATGCCAATGATTGATATCTTGTTTTTTCTTTCTTTTAGTAAACCAATTTTACTTTTTTTGTGCATCATTCTTTACAAGGTAGCTTTGTTTAAGAAGTATAAAGATGCACCCATTTTTTTACATTACAATCAAAAATTCTACTCAAAAATGCATTTCCTTCTGCTTCTTAGCAATTCAAATGTCTTCTCCAAATTTTTATTGTGTATCTTTTGATTTACTTTCAAAATTAAAGGCACCCGTTGTGTTGTGATTTTGTGAGATATAGTAACTATTTTGAAAAATGAATTGTAAACTTACACAATTTATGTCCATTTTATCACTAATCCCTCATTAAATCTATCTGTGTGTGTATATTATATATATATATATATATATTACTGTTAATAAAAAGGTCCAAAATTTGTAAAATTTTTAGTTACACCTATTCTTGGTCAACAATTATGAGCAAATTTTCAATTTCTAGGACATTCTTAAAACATCTTATGACTTTTTTCATGCTTAAGATCTCAATAAGGTGCCATTAAGAAACTGAATTCTAAATTTGTAGAGAATTTCAATAGTTGGCATTTTCTTTTGTTAAAAATTTAATAATTATATCCTGTGCAATTACAGTAGATACTGTGCATTTATTCACCCAGTTAGTGATTAGACAAATGAACATTTGAAGAATAAAATGATGCCAAATAATCATTAAATTTTAAATAACTTATTATGGTTGCTAAGGCAAAATGAATAAAAATTATCTTCCCTATTAAAAGTCACATTTATATTTTTGATCCACCTTCATATATATTTAAAAATTTATCAAATTAATTAAAATATACTAAACAAGCAACAGAATAAATATTTTTAAAATTAAAAATAAGCATAAGAAAATATTTAAATCATTTTCAAAATCTATAAACTTATTCATTTTTCATAATTTAAAAAAAGTTTTTCAAAAGACAAATTGAGATAACATCAAAAAAGCTACTACTACTAACCTAGAATGATGTATGTTATAGTCTAAAAAATGAAATAATACACTTAACTCTGAATATGCTTTATAATGATATGCATAAATACATGAATTATAAAAAAAAACCTACTATTGTCAGCATAGTATAGCCAGCTCTTGTTAATAAATCTCCTATGTCCCTTATTCTTGCAAATGGTGAAATATGAGGAGAAAATCCCTAAAATTGATGAAATCACAAGTCTTCAATGCCAATATTGGAGTTTTAAGAATTTTTAAAATGAGTTGATGTTTTAATTAAGTTTTAAAACATTACATTTAAATTAAAATTTGTCTGATTTACAATTTAAACAGATATATATTCCTATTTCATAGTAACAGGAAATGAACTTGTTCAATAATGAAACCAGTATGTTTTTTAGAATAAATTAGTTTGATCAACCATACTCTACATTTTAAATCTATTAAATGCTAGAAAGCTTCATTTTAAAGTATTATTACGGACACTTTAATTTAAGCACTTAATTGTTTGCCAAAATAATGTTTAATTTTTTTCAGCACTGAATTTATTACATTTTATAATAATAAGGGAAAATACTGAACTCCTTCTCTTTCTGTCTCAGCTAGTTGTAAAGATGATCTGAGTTCAAAAAGTGTGTCTCCACCAAACATTGATGCAATGAGCACACCATCTGGTTTTAAGGCACGGTGAATCTAGAAATATATATATATAATTTTAAATAAAAATCATTCACATACTTAAAAATATATACCTGCAGATATTTTAAAAGTTACTTACTTGTTCAAATACACTGGGAAGATCATTAATCCAGTGAAAACTGTATACAAATCAAAATGAAAATATTTTAATTTATTACAAATGCTACAATCATAATGAATAATAATATACGTTTTTAAATATTCCAATACTTCTATATTGAATTTAAGCAAGTAATATAAAAAAAGTTTAAGTCAATTCCTACTTAGATCAACAAAGAAAAATTTTATTTTAGTTACTTTTTATTAAATAGTTACAATTAATATAAATATGTATATACATACGACAAAATCACAATATTAAATGACAAAATAGAAAGCGATTTTCCTTGTAATTTTCCTTTCTATATATGGTATTGGACTTTTTTTTTTGTTTGTTACTATTTATTCATTAATTAAATTTAAGTATTCTAATAAAATAGTATAGTAAAAAAGAAATCACATTCTCAGAAATTAGGCCATCGCAGGTGGGATTCGAACCCACGACCTTTGGATTAGAAGTCCATTGCACTACAGGGACACAACGAACGATTTTCCTTCCTATATATGCTGTTGGGCTATTATTTTTGTTTGTTACTATTTATTCATTTTTTAAATTTAAATAATGAATTAATATATGAAAAAACTGTATTAACATCAAGTGTCATCATCCACTACAATAAAATGTATTTGAACAATATATATAAAAAAATAGGGAGAGAGAAAACTAATAGTAGGAATTGGAAAAAAAAAAACGATTTTAGAAAGGTGATTTAGAAACAGAAGCTAATTTAAAATCTAAGCATCAATTCTGGGAAAAATTAAATTTATCTAATAAGTGTCAGAGAAAATTTTATATTCATCATATACTAATTTTAAATAATAATCTAATGTATTAAGGAATTTTTAATAACTAATATTTATAGAAATAAATATTTTTAACAGACTATTTTATATGAGCAGCTTTACAGATAGCTTTTACATTCTTTTCATTTAAATTAATAATAATAATAAATAAATGCAATATAATTGTGCTTTCATATATAAAAAACAATTCAGTCACTTACAATTTAAGTTCACTACATGGATTCTCAGAAACAATTAAGATGTAACTAAATTCTAACAAATATTGTGATGCAAATTTGATAAATCTAAAATACTTTTAATGTCTTACTTTTTTCTGTGAACATTATTTGTAAATTTATAATACGTGTGAAGCCCTTTTATAAAAATATATTGAAATTGAAAATAATTCTATTTTTATTTTAGAATTTTACAGCTACAAATCATTATTTGCTTTGATTAAAAATGGAGCTATGTATTTTTGACATTTGATAGTTTTTAATAAATCTTATAAACATTAGCTTTTGAAACATTTTATTGTAATTAATGTAATTTATAAAAATATAAATAAATGCATTTAAAAAATGTACTAAATCTCACTTCAAACTGCTAATAAAAATATCAACTGAATTTTCAGTAAATGGTAAATATTCTTCATCAACAACCATTCTAAAAGTGGGTATGTCTTCTGAAATTTTGCTTTTTTCCTAAGGGAAATAATTAATGTATTAAAAGTAGTACATTTATAAATAAAATTCAAAAATATATAATTCATGCATAAAAACATTTATTAATTTAATTACAATATTTAGTTTATATTAATTTTTTCTCTGATAATAATACTTTAAGATACAACAAAGAATGTATCTAAATAGAATTCTGTAATATAAATATGTACATATCTGTGATTCAAAATAAAAAATACATAAAGACAAAAAATAATTTACAATTGATAAAAGCATTAATGAAAAACTTTTTTATAAAACACTTAGCACATATGAAATTGTATCTTTGAAAAGACAATCAAATAACAAAAATAAAACTTTCTTAACAAGAGATACATTTCAAATCATGCAGAAGTAAACATTTTTCTATGCAATAAAGACAAAGGAATTGTAACAAAGCATATATATACACTGGTGTCCAAAAGTTAAGCATAATTGATAATTATGTGAATAAAGAAGGAACTGTAAATCAGAACGGCAGGAAACGTGATATGCAAGTGTAAAATGGTTATAAAATAAGGAAGCAAATCAAAAGAATGATAATAATTAATTTTATTATCCAAAGTAGCAGTTTGAAAGAAAACTGAGCATAGCAAGGATTCATACTTTAAAGAAAAAATGAAGGAAAACATTAAATAAATTAAAAGTAAAAAAACTTTTTTAAGAACAAGCTTTTATTTAAACGTTCTAAAAAGAATAAAATAAACTTTTCCTTTAAAACTTTTTTTACTATCAACTTATAACGTCATTACACAATTTATATGATATAAAAGCTTGTCGCAATATTTAAGTACTCGTATTTACTTAGTTTGAATTTTTAAAAATTAAAATCATTGAGGTAAAGTTATTTATTTTACTTGTTTATCTACACAGGTAAATCTCGCGACAAGCTTTTATATCATATAAATTGTGTAATGACGTTATAAGTTGATAGTAAAAAAAGTTTTAAAGGAAAAGTTTATTTTATTCTTTTGAGAACGTTTAAATAAAAGCTTGTTCTTAAAAAAGTTTTTTTACTTTTAATTTATTTTTTACTTTTTAGTTATCGCTGGACAGGTTTCTCAGCCTGTTCAACTCATTCAACGCTGGTTCACCATCCCTGATTTAGCTGAATCAATTCTTGCAAAAAGAGTATTAGACGAAAAACACAATTTTTTTAAATCCGTAATTTTGTCAATCTTCGTGCAGATCTTGGGTAATATTGTTCTACACACGAAAAAAAGGTTTCGTGAAATTATCTTAATAAATGACGAAGTTATTAAATGTTTAATTAAAATTTTGACTATTTTTTGAAAAATCTTAAAGAATATATTATTTATTTGAAATAGTTTGAAGGTAAGACATATATTTCTCTAACATATTAGAAGAAAAATCTAGTTATTTATTAAAAAACTTCAAAAGGCATTTAAATATTTGTATTAATCAATAAAATGCTTAAAATTCAAAACGCATGTTGTAATCAAAAAAGAAAGTTTTATCAACTAATGATAATATTTTGCTGGACATTGGATATCTTCTACGTAAGAATCTATTTTTTTAATTGCTCAGGTCATCTTTAGAAACTTGATTTTGAAAAAATAATTAACCATCGCATTATTTTTATACAGTCAAACCTCCATGTAACGAACCTCTATTTTGGGAATTTCTCTATTTTAAGAACTTTTTCCTGGAACCAAGCACATATTACTCTTTTCTTCGTAAAATAACTCCAAATAGCGAAGTGCATTTCCTATTTAACGAAATTTTTCTTCTCAGATTCGATTTTTCTCTCCTTATTTTTAAAATATTTCAGGTCATTTTGCAAATCATTCTCTTTTGGCACATTTTATGGATATCAATAACCTTGAGCTGGTTTTACAATGTACCTAACTCATCTAGAGAAACAAAATTGCCGTAATTTTTCAAACAAAAAAAACTCAAATAAAATTAACAGATTCTATTTGTAATTAAATTTAAGGACACATGTCGTAGTGTGTGTTTAGATTACTGGTGATAAAATGAGGTATATTTAAATTACTTGTAGGCTTAAAATTAGAAAATTTCTTTAAAAAATTCATTCATTTTAATATAAAATTATTTTTTAATTGAAAATACATTGCATTTCTGGATAATATTTTTCTCTTATTTTCCTAGCGGATTCCTTTTTGATGGGTAAGATATATATATAAAAAAAATGATCCTTCCGATTGTGTAATTATTTTTTGTCTGGGTTTCATAGATTAAAGTTAGATAAATTTTTTTAAACAATTTCTACAATACTCCATCTCAGTTTAACTTGGCAGCGTTGAGAAAGGTATACAATGTACCAATCTACTTGAAAAATAGCTCTACTTTTTTTGTTTTGAATTTAAATCCAAGAAAATAGATAGAAATTTGTAAAAAAATTGCATACGTTGTAGAAATTAGATTATTTTTACGTTGTAGAAATGTAATTATTTTTTAG
Source organism: Trichonephila clavata (assembly GCA_019973975.1). Taxonomy (NCBI): domain Eukaryota; kingdom Metazoa; phylum Arthropoda; class Arachnida; order Araneae; family Nephilidae; genus Trichonephila; species Trichonephila clavata. The sequence goes on along the minus strand of BMAO01038677.1, from coordinate 59,814 downwards.
ACAAAGTTAATAAATACAGTCAATAGCGCAACGTTATGAAATTTTAGTTTGGCTTAAAACCGATTTTCGACGCCAACTTTTGTCATTGTTGTAAAAATAACATTATTACAACAATGCAGATATATCAAAGTTGGCGCCCCAAACTAGTTTAATGTTTTTAATTAATATCTTTTTAATTAATTGCAATATCGGAATATAAATGGTCAAAACATGCATTGTCATCCAAACTAAACGTGTGTACAAAATTTCAGCTCAATAGGGTGAAGATATCAGCTTCAAAATTGAGTTGCAAGATTCCACCCGAACAAATTACATACATTGTAAGTTAAATAAAAGCTTGTAATAAAGTACTGATGCTGCAGTTTAATAAGGCGTGTGGTCACACCTGACAGGCAGGCACGCTGCACAGCGATTTATCATACCTGCTATGAGATGATGAATGAGTTGTGGGCTCAAACGGTTCCAAGCTTCTTGGAGAGCTCTCTTCAGTTCTGTAACGGAGCTTGGTCGGTGCGAAAGGGCTGCAATTTGTCTCCAGAGCATATCCCATACATGCTCGATAGGATTTAAATCAGAGGAGTTCGCAGGCCACGACATGCGCTGGATGTTTTCTGTTTCAAGGAAGTCATCAATCAGCACCGCTCCGTGACATGGCGCATTATCATCCATGAATATGAAGTCAGGACCGACAGCACCTCGAAACAAGCGAACATAAGGCTCAAGAACTTCGTCTCTGTATCTTCGAGCAGTCACAGACCCTGTGTCAAAGAAATGGAGGTCTGTGCGGCCGTCCATCATGATGCCTGCCCATACCATTACTCCCCTTGATGGAAAATGATGTCTTACCGTTATGTTTCTCTGTTCAAAACGTGTTCCACGTTCTCTCCATATCGTTACCCGCCGAGAATCACTACTCAGACTAAACCGGGACTCGTCACTGAACATCACATTGGCCCACTCTCCCACACTCCAATGTTGATGTTTCAAACTCCAATTCAAACGAGCGCGTTTATGCGCAGACGTGAGGGGTTGGCATACAGGCCAGCATGATTGAGTCTCCTGTAAACAGTTTGTCTCGAAATTCGTATTCTTGTGGCGACTGTGAGCGTCGAACCCAGTGCTCCGGCAGTACTGCCCCTCTGACGTCGCGTACTTATTACCAGATATCGGTCTTGGCGAGGGGTTGTGACTCTTGGTCGACCTGATACTGGTTGTCGGGTAACATCTCTCGTTCTTTGAAACCTCTGTCACAGTCTTGAGATCACAGACTGGTCCCCATTCAGAATTCGAGGCACTTCGGTTTGTGATCGTGAGGATTCCAGTATTCCAACGATTCTTCCTTTCGTAAACATGTCCAATTGGCATCTTTGTGCCATCATTCACCTTGTTTGATGGTTAACAACATTCCTTCGCACAGCAGTTGCACGAAACTTGTCTGAACTGCCTATGCTGCGTGAATGGGTTTCTCCGCGTTCCGGCATGCGCCGGTGTTTCGCGCAGGACGTAGTCGACTGAAAAGTTTTGCATAAACCCAATGTTTCTTCTTCACCCAATTAATATCCGCAAGAAATTCAGAAGAATTTTACGAATATTTACTCCATGTTTTTCGCATTTTACGATTTATGCTTAACTTTTGGACACCAGTGTACACACATATATATGTATATATACATATCTGCCAAGTTTTGCAAACAATTAAGTGTTAAATTATGTATTATCAACATTTCAAGCACTATGTTAAAATATAGCACATAAGCAATATTTTAAATTTTATGAAACATTGCATGATATACACAAACTTTTTTTTAAAACAAAATAAGACAATTTCACACTAAAGATAATTTGATAAGAAAATTATTCAGAAGCTTCATTTTTGTATCAACTTGACTCATAAAAACTCGTGTACTAAGGTAAATTTAAAATGGCATTTATATAGCTAAATACAAGAAAATAATTACTAACTTATAAAGATGTTTTCATAAAAAATACAGTGAAATAATTTTTAGATTATATATTATTATTAAAAAATATTATTACACATACAGAATTTGATGACTAGACAGAACTGATATTAGGACTATGACAAAGCGATTACCACCAAGTACACGAAAGCTGCTAAATTTCTAAAAAAACTTCCTTTAATATACAAACTTTGAAAACTCTATAGATAGATTATATTTAGGAGCATTTGATCCATAGAAGTAAAGAAGCAGCACCCTTTTCTGATACCAATTATATTAAATTACTTTTTATTATTTTTTCTTTAAATACATAACAATTCCATTTTTTTCTCCTTACATTATTGCAGCAGAATCTGTCATAAATGAAAAAGAATGCTTAAAATCATCCCTATTTTTTAAATCAATCTATAATGAGATGATTAATATTTTCTCCAAATATTAGCCATCTGATAGTGGAATTCCTAATCAAATTTAGAATTGCAAAAAGGTCCACTTTGAACTGAACATTTTGCACGATCAAAGTAACCACAATGGGATAAAATATGTAATTTGTATCATTACTGCCAACATATGCTGCTGTAAAAGGACCTTGTTTCCTGCACTGAATTATACTTTCCAACTAGAAGCTAGCTAGTTCACTAATAACAATGAATGTTTTAGCCCTACCACGTCCATACTGCTCAGAAATATCAGACTGAAAATATTTTCCAAAAATAGGACTGGCATAATCAGCTGCAGTCAAAGGTACATTATGTTATACAAGAAAAGAAATAAAACAGTACTTCAGGCTTTATTACATTTGACCGAGCCTTGTCCTTGAAAAAAATTATCTGACCTTCAACAACTGCTTCCTTCCTCAGTGGCTCGACAGCCCAGGGTGGGCCTTGGTCATCTCTAAAGCCTTTTCCAGGCCAACCTTTTTCCTGCTAGTGTTCACCAATTTTTAGTTCTCAAAACTAGGAGATCTTTTTCTAGGCTATCAAATTAATCTTGGATTTGGCCTGCATTTTCTCCGTGTGCTAATTGGTTGGGAATTGAAGACTTTTTTAGTGGTGTGGTCTTCGTCTATTCTGACAATGTGGCCTGTCCCTTTAATTCGTTGTATTTTGATTAAACTGATGATGTAAGATTCTTTATATAGGAGCGATAGAGCTCGAAATTTGATCTTCTCCACCATGTCTTATTTTCCTGAATTCCTTCAAAAATAAATCTTCAAAATCTTCCTTTTGTACATATTTATCATATTCTCATCTGTTTGAGACATGGATAAAGCTTAACATGCATAAGTTAATACTGATCTTAAAAGACTTTTATACATAGAACCTTTGGAACCTTCATTTGATTAAATTCGATTTCATATATTTTCATATTCCATTAAGACATCTACTAGTCATAGTAATTCTCTCTTAATCAGCAACTGCTACTTGATTTTTTATTCGCAATGTGTTCCAGAGTTTCCAAATGATGGGTATAATCAAATCGACCACTATGAGTAATGTGTATATCAGTATGACATGTATCACAAAATATATATATTTTTGCTTTTTGGAATGTAAAAAACCCAATTTTTTATAACATTATACATTTGAAAGTATATTTTGCCTCTGTTAGAGAAAGTGTTAACAGAACAATTAATGAAATCAAATTGTTTGTCCATATGATGTGTAAAGAATACAAACATGTCCAAAGGACAAAATGAGTTGAGTTCCAGAAAGTTGCTGCAGAGGTAAAAAAAAATATTTCACTTAACAAAACTGTAACCACAAATCAAGAAGGAACTAATAGCAAACAAAATATAATATGCAGGAGGAAGAACAAACATCAAGAACTTTATAAAAGCTTCATGACAATAAGCTTTATGATTTATGTCTACTTAATTTCTAGTTGTTGTAAAACGATAAATAAAACTGTAGGCGAGAAAATAGTTGATGGGTGGCGAGAAATTTTGCAAAAATGATCTAGGTGCAAAAGTGTAATGAATGGCCAAAAGGATACATTTTATGCACAAAGGTTGGCAGGTATGATATATATGTATACACAGTGAAAAGCTTTTAACACAAAACTGAAGGGACCGAAATATTTTCTCATGTTAAAAGATACTGTGAAAAAGAAACAAATATTCAACAAAATTAAGTTTATTAGAGTACATTTTGTTCACAGATATGTATATATGCATGTAATCAATAAAACAATCACAAGAACTTAATGAAATTTAATATAAAATTTTAAATCTTTTTGGAAAAACAAAACATTTATTGAGTTTTTGGAAAATAATTTCATATTTTTCTTTGCATTGCCTTTTTTAGCATCAAATTATTCAATGCTGTCCATTTTGTTATTCATTCCACCATTGAATTGAGCGTGTAAATAACTGCTCTTACTTTTCACGATGTTCCTTATTTCAGATGACATGGGAACAGAGGCTGCATTATTCATTTCATTTTCTTCATCGGAATATGCATCAATATTTTTTGAGCAGTGAACAAACTCCAAATTCTAGCCTGTACACACATTATCATCATCTATTACAACAAATTCTATCGATGATATAGTAGGACAGCCCAATAATACAGAAACTTTCTCAAACTTCGGCTGGTATTTTCCATATTTTATTCATTCCCAGAAGGGAAACCTTTTCATGTTAAGTGATACTTGTTTTGTGTTAAGAGAAAAATGCATTAAAATACACAGTAGTTTGTCGGAACTATTGTATTATTTTGTCTTAAGCATTTTCAAGTTAAATGTATTTCACTGTATATATATATATATATAAAAAAAATACATACATCAAGAAAAAAAATTGTAGACAAAGATATATTTATATAATTAAATATTTCAGCACTATTTTAAAAAATTTAGTATGACAAAAGAGAATTTCATTGAATAAAACTTTTATACTCCATATTATGTACATTATAAACAGCAGTAATAATAGCAAGATGTTTAAAATCACATTTTCTAAATAATTAAAATTATCTAGCACTTTTAAGCTTTAAATTCAAACTGCATCAGACATTTTAACATTAAAATAAACACTAGCATCTTATAATAAATCACACAATTTAGTTAACAACTCTGGTTACTTCATTCTAAAAAAATACATGTACAACTCCATGGTAATGTATTAAGAAAAAATGGAAAACGGTGAACATTTTTCTTTTCATGTATATTAGTAATAATCATTATTAAGAAATTGTTAAAAAAATTAAGTTGAATCTAAATTTACTAATCTTATATGAAAAACATTATCTAATTCATTTTTTATATGTTTGGGGTATATTATAAATTTAATATCTAAGGTAAATATCAAGTATGAATTAATGAACATATTCTTTTATTAAGTAGATGAAAAGGTCTTCATAATGTAGAAAAAGGTGAAGTAGTGTTTCATGACCATGAAGAAGTGCAAAGAACACAAAATGCATGCAACCAAAAATTGTACATATTCAACTTTACTATCTGTAGGAGATAAATCCCACAACAGTAAAAATCCAAAAGTTTGGTGTATAAAAAATTTTGGGAGGCAGTTTTCTCATCAAGATTATCGAAGATCTTTCTGACAAAAGAGGTGGTTTACGCATGAAATAATCAGCAGGTGCCATGTGAGGAGAATAGGGAGGGTGAGGTAAAATCCAACAAAACCTTATATTTTTATAAGTAATGACAGTAGCATGAGGCTTCCCATTTTTATGAAAATGGACAACATGTCAAGTAACAACATTAATATCTAGGTTAGGTGGTAGGATCTTCCAGAGGATTATTCCTTGCATATCCCAAAACACTTAACAAACCCTTTTACATTTTGTTGTTCTAATTTCTGTAGATTTAGAACTACTACTGTTGTTCAAATTTCAATATCAATACAGGCAGTTAAAAAGGCCAAACATACAGTTCATTTATGTTACAGTAAATAACCCACTTCTTATCAATCATAATACATTTCAAGAATGGCTCATTTTTGTGTTGTGAATGCAGTATTGACACAGGTATTGATTTGCTGGCCAAGTTGATCAGCAGTAACCTGATGTAGAACAATATTCAACTTTCTGGCAAAACTCGTTCCTTTCAATCGTCTATCGACTTTTTTTTCCAGTGAAAGTTGAGGTTTTTGGAAAGTTATGGCATGATTAGATTAATTCTAATTTTAAGATTTGGTGAACAGCCTCTTCTTCGATGAGTGAAAAACATCCACATTTTGTTGGATCTTGACAAATTCTCTGTACCTCTCTGAACTTCCAAAACTATATATACAACATATACTGTAGTTAATTGCACCTTTTCAATACTTAAATATATACTATAGCATGGTATAGTTTTAATACTTCCTTTGTCAAACTTGTACAACACACAAACAATACCTCATATATTTGTTCATATTATAATGTCTCATTTTTACAAATGCTGTATTATCAAAATAACTGTAGATTTACATGCTTTATATGTCTTACTGTCTAATCCAAGGGTACTCAACCTTTTTTCCTGCTGGGCCACATACATATGGCAGATATTTTACGTGGACCGTTACATGAGTATTAATGGAAAAAGCATTATAAGACCAAGGCAATATTGGACACTTAAAATGTGGAAAATCGATCAAAATATTAAAACTCATTTTTGGCCAAACACACAAAAAAATTTCAGTTTTATGTATTTTTTACTGAGTTATGGAGTAGATCCCTTTCATTTATGTCCAATCTCCAAGTTTACATTCTACTGTCGTACAAACAAAGCTGTCATGTCGTTTGATAGTTTGATTTTTTTTTCTTTTCAACAAAATCTCTCTTATTTTTATTTCAAATATTAATTTATCATGTGGAGAATGGCAGCAAAGAGGAGTTTTGACTGAGTTCCAGACTGAAATCAGCATTATTTGTTCATAATTAAAACTCAGTTTTAACCATAAAATAGTCACTACTCCAGTTTAAATTGCTACTTTACTGTTATTTGTTATTACTAACCATTGCAGTTACAAATAGAAAAAAATTAGCAATTCATGCTCGTTCAACATCAACAACAAAATTGTTAGATCTGATTGTTTGATCTGAATTTCCCACTACATTTTTAATACGTTGTTCTAAAAGAATTGAATTTTTTAGTGCCCAATAGGCATTGAATGAGTCACTCAGAAAAGCCTGGCAAGCTGCAGGTTGAGTATCGGTGGTCTAATGAATTTGGTCAAAAAGACATCAGTTCAACCGGAAATTTACACTTCTAGAAGCAGGTAGAACTTTCTACCAAATATCTGACATTACAACTTTTAAACATTCAGCATCTTAATTTCAGAAAATTAAGTTTTTCAGATAGTTTATCAAAGATTTCACTTTAAATTTATTTAAATAGTTCCTAAAAAAAATACGAATGAAAAAAATTATTTAATATTATTTTCATCATAACTTGCATATAACATTAAAACTAGAAATTAGAAGGATTCAACTAAAGAAAAAGCAGCAGGAATGAATACTTACTAACATTTTTGGAGATGAATCACATTGATAAATCATTTCCACATTTTCCTGAAATAAGGGGAGAATAGTATAAGTACGATGTTTAAATACTGATCACAAAAATTAAACATGCATTATTTCTGCAGCTCAAGAAATAAGTATTTCACTTAATTAAAAAAAAAAGAATGAGTGTGCTTATGACCACACGATAGAAGTGATAACTTCAAATTTTGTAATGTTATTTCAGGGATTAGTTAGGTGAATAAAAAACAAGGGGATATTAGTATTGTCATATAAAATTATTTATATATAATGTCATATAATTATTATCATGTATGGGAGAGAAAACCTAGACATTTGTTTGCATTCACTGTATAAAGAAAGATTCAAAATGTTAATAATACTATCTGATGAAAACATTTCAGCATTTTCTTATATATATTCTTAGTTTTTTCACTCAAAATCAATTTTAAAAAATAAAAAAAAACTGTCACTTGTAATGTATCAGAAAGTTGTCTTTCAGCACATGATCCATAAACTGCAAACTGGTCAACTCTGTCGTAGGTTTATTACAATTAATTATTACTGGCATTTGGTGATTTTAACAATTTTTTTTGTTGCATTTTTATGGCTCCTTGAAATGGAAAAGTGCCTTTTTTAAAAATATTTTCAGTGCAAAAGAGCAAAAAAATAAAATATTTTCAAAATTACAAAATTTTATAAACAATATTTCATCTCAGTCTAACTTGGCAGTGTTGAGAAAGATATACAATGTACCAATCTACTTAAAAAATAGTTGTAACTTTTTTTTAAAATTTAAATCCAAGAAAATCCATGGGAATTTGTAAAAAAAATGTAAACCATTGTAGAGATTGGGATTTTAATAATATATTTCACGTTAATTACACGTTAAAAGCATTTATTTTTTAAGCAAAGTTAATTAATACAGTCAAAAGACCAACGTCATGAAATTCCAGTTTGGTTGAAAACCGATTTTTGAGGCCAAATTTTGTCATTGTTGTAGCAATAACATTCTTACAACAATGAAGAAAAAAGCCAAATGAGCCTTACAAACCCGAATGTGACGTTCATTGAAGTTCACTCTCCTGCAAAACGTGCCTAAAGAGGTTATTAATAACCAACTATTTTTTAAACAAAGTTAATTAATACAGTCAATAGAGCAGCGCGTGAAATTCCAGTTTGGCTGAAAACCGATTTTCGACGCCAAATTTTGTAATTGTTGTAAGTCTTTTTTGTTGAAGGACTTTACATTGTTACGGAAAATTCTGATGCATTGTTACGAGCATTACAAAACCGAGCGTAACAATGCTTGGTTTCTTAAAACGCATCATTAAAGTTCACTCTCCAGCAAAACACGCCTAAAAAATCTCACTTCAATAAGCTTTCTCACATACTATTCACAAATAACAGCAAAATAAAATGAAATTACTTACAGATGTCAAATGTTTTGTAACATGGCCTTTTCCACATCCCAGCTCAACAGCGACAGAAAACTTCCTAGAAAAAACAATGTACCTTTTTATTTTTATATGAAGGAATGAGCTTAAATTTGTAGATAGCATTATTTCAAATTATAAAACATGTTCCTGTCCACTTCACAAGCTCTTCTAACTTATATTTCATTAAAAAAGTTTGTGAATGATTATTTCAAACAGACAAACAAAAACATCTAATAATAATTATAAAGTTCGAATTTTTTATAAAAGAAACTTTCAAGATAAATTGTCTAATTAAGAATCCAGAGAAAATGTTTAATATCCATGATAATATAAAAACAAAAATAAAAAAAATTCTAAAAAAATTTCTAAATTTAAAATTTAGAAATTTTGGATGCATATTGAAAATATTTTTCTGCTTATATTATTTATTTCAAAACTACAAATAACCACATATAAAAATATAATAAATAAATAAAAATATTTAAGTTATAAAGAATAAATATCGTTAAAATGTTTACAGGAAAATTATCCTAATAACTTTTAAATAACTTAAATTTTCTTCTTTTTTTTGTTTTAGTTTGTAAATGAAAGAAAGGAAAGGGGATTCATCAAAATAAAATGAATGATATTCAGTTGTTAAAAATATTATTCACTTACAGTGAAATACATTTAATGTGAAAATGCTAAAGATAAAATATTGGTTAACAAAAAATAATACAATGGTCCGGACAAACTACTATGTATTTTTGTGCATTTTTTTTTCTCTTAACACAAAATAAAAATCCCTTAACATGAAAAGATTTCTCTTCTGTGAATGAACAAAATACAGAAAACACCAGCTACACAGCTGAGATTTAAGAGGGGTGTGAAATGAAAGAAAGGTGGCTTCATATGTTTCATAGAAAGGAGGCTAACTTTGCTTTGAAATGCACTCAGAGTAGCCTGCGACACGAGCTAATTTTGTTTATTGAAGCTACTTTCACTTCCACCCCTACAAACACTAAGCAAAAACATCTCATCACTCATCAGTTGGCTTTGGAAATTCGGTGGTCAGTACATCACAGTGTGAGTAAAAATCAACAAGTTTAATCCTCGTTTTATTTTTTTTTTTTTTTTTTTTGACAAGCACAATGGCAAAGAACTCAAAGCTGCTAAAAATAGAAATTGGGCTTCTTATGGCTGTTAATCAAAAACAGAAGATGAAAGAGTAAATCTGTAAAGATTTTGGCATTGCTAACTCTACATGATCAATAACAATTAAAAAAAGAGAGAGCAAATTACGAAAATGTTTGAACATATCTATGTGAAACAAATGTACTCTAATAAATTTAATTTTGTTAAATATGTGGGGAGGAGGGGGGGACAATATCTCTTTTAACACAAAAATATTTTAGTTCCCTCAGTTTCATGTTAAACAATTTTAACTTTATATCAACAATTCAAATTTTTTATTACATTTATAGCTTTTCATAACCATAAAGGAATAACGAGAACAAAAAGTTATAGCAAAATATATGTATTTAAAACTGGGGAAAAAACTGATCTCCTTAAAAGATATAAGAAAAAATTAAACAGAAATGCAAAACAATGTATTAGTAAGTACAAAAAAGTACTTCATGAAATATTTACATACATACAAAGAACAAAACAAAATTTTTTTAAAAAATGAAGAAAAAATGTAATTAATTTAGATATACTATATTCACAATCCTGTACATTACACATGGAAAATTAATTTCATAATTAATGGAGAAAAGAAACTAAGAATGAAAAAACAACATCACATGAAAACACATCAAGTCAAAAAATACTGTACAAAATAAAGATGTTTGCTAGTTTTCATTAAATTAATAAGGAAAAAAATGGATAATTACGAAGTTTCACATCATTAAAAAAATTACCTAGTAATGTCAAATACTCTATCAGCAACTCGGTCACCAATCTAATAAAAACAAAAACAAATTATGAACAAAAGGTTTTATCACTAAAGTTAGTTTCATTCAAATTTAAGTTAGCTAGTAAGGGTAAAATTTATGTCACATAAAAATATTGAATGTATTTATTATGCTCTGTTAAACAAAATTTTGTTCAAAAGAGGATTAAATTTTAGAAAATTCTTCAGAATAATTAAAAATGAAAAATATTTAACACAGTGGCGTAACGGAGAACATTTGGGCCCCCCTGCAAAGTCAAGTTTTGGGTCCCCAGGAGGGATTTTACAAAGGGTAAATACTTGGTGGCAATCAGGCTTTGGGCCCCTAAAGCCCTGGGCACCTCTGCGATATGGGGGTGTACGTTATGCCACTGATTTTACACATTTATAAATATTAATGTTGATCAGAAATTATCAAGTATTAAGACATTTATTATCAAATAAGATAACTACAGTAGAGCGTCGTTTATCTGAATCAAATGGGACTGTACACTGTTCGGATACACGATTGTTCGGATAACCGAAAACCGAATGACACACTAAAAGAACATTGAAAATTAGCACATGCAGGAAATGTGCTTGAAGAAAAAGCAAAATAGGTGCAACATGACGTAATTTTACCTTTATTGTGGAAAATAATCAATTATTTTTTGCTGTACCATTGTACACCTTCGTTTTTTGCTGCAAGGTCTCTGATTCTCTTGAGTAGCAGTAGTTGAGTAGGACAGCACTCTGTTGTTCGTACCACACCATAGCTATCTTTAACGCAGAAACGTGTCAGCATTTGATGGACCCTTGCTACTTTCATTGTTATTGTTGTCCTCATCTTCATCCGTTTCATCATCGACAGTGTTGGATTCTTCTTGCACAGAAGTCACAATCACGTCACCATTTAGCATTTGAAATCCAAAGTCTTCTGCATCGCTCCACTTTCTCCCTTCACAAAGGTTTAATATTTCAAGTTTTATCTCTATGTTCAAGACATTGCGCTTCCGTTTTAATTTGAAGCCACAGAAGTTCACAACTCAACAAAAGAGCACGTATACACCCCCTCACTTGGAAACAAACTGATCTAATATTCCGCACAGATGTTTACCAAATCCCACAACTGAAATTCCCCAAATATCCTTCATCTTGGGTTTTCCCGTCACTTTTGGCCTCATGTGAAACAACTGCTGAGCAATGCACTGTTCGAAAACATATTCATAAACAGTACATGCAGTTGACAAAAAAAACTGGTTTGGATATTTGACGCTCCGGATAATAAACGTTCAGATAAATAATGCTCTACTGTAGTTAAATAACATATTCCTTAGAAAAATTAATAAGAATTGTGAAATCCACTTTTTACATTCCTAAAATTATCTTTATTTTGAAAATTCAAAATGATGTTAATTTTTCACTTAACATCAACTAAAAAAAAAGTCATTGCATTCTTTCAACAACAAAAAAAAAGCACATTTTACTCTAACAAAAATTTTATGTGGTGACATTATAAAGCTATATCATAACATATGTGACACTTTTTTAGCTGCTACTGCCAATATATTGCCACTCAAAAAACATTTTTTTACAAGTAGAGTTGTATCTTTAAAAATAAAACAAGACTTTTTTTTTTTTTTTTTTTTTGCAAATTGGTTAAAATTTCCTTTTTTAAAAGCATTATTTTATAGTTACAAGCCTTTTTTCCATGCTGTTTTGATTATTAATAAAGTAAATAATTAAATATTAGATCATTAATGACTTGTTAATTCATGCATGCAGACACAACCAAACATCACAAAATATTTTAATTAAAAAAAGGCAAAATATAGTTGTATTAAAATAAAAATCTCAAGTTATAAACAATTACTTTCACTGTATGCTTTACAACTAAACAGTAATATTCAATAATGCTATGAAAAATATGAAATCTTTTTAAAATTCAAACAATAATAACAGTTTTTATTTTTCTGAAATCAAATATTACGGAACTATTATTATTGCTGTATGCAAATGCATGTTTTTATCTAAAAATGATATTTAAAAGAAAATAGGGAAATTGGTTTATATTTTAATACAAATATAAGGAAATCAACTTTGATGAAAATTCCTTTTAATTGAAGCCACAAACTGTAACTTTTTCTATAGCTCACACATAAGATTTCATTATAATGTAATATAAAAAGGAGTAGATTTTTGGCACATAGTGAAAAATTTTCATTTACTCTTTAATATATAAATAATTATTTTATAATTTGCTTCATGAAATTCTTGAACAAATACCAAATGTCAACAAATTCAAAATATTAAAAATATAAAATTTTATTTTACTACTATTATGAAAGAAGCAACTAACATGTGATAACATGACAACATCTTGAAATGACACATGATTTTAATAAATGTATTACATTTTCATTTAAAGTTTTGTAAAGTTATTTCAGTACTTACATATTACACCATAAACCAAGTTCACTAAATCAAAAGACATTGCCAATTCAAAAACTGTTACCAGACATTGTCATAGTTAATTTGAAAAAATTGGTTAACAGTATAATACATAAGTAAAATTATTTCTTATTCATTAAAAATTTATGATTCATCTTTTATTATTATTGATATAATGTTTCAGGTAAATTTTCATTCGTATTACAGAAATCTTTTAATTTTTGTTCCTAATAAGATGCTTAAAAATTTAAAGTGTTCTAAAAAGTCTCTCCACTGGCAAATGATGATAATTTTAAGAGGAGATGGGTCATTTGGCAAAATGGAAATCATGATAGATATTTTTCAAATTAAAATGTGTTTTGGATAATAACAGCCAAATATTAAAATTAAAAATATCATATTTATGAGTGTAAAACATGTTGATTTTAATGAAATTGTATTTAGCTCTATCAATTACATATTGGAATTTCATTAATAGTGTGGCTAGTGCTGCAAACAAAAGTTTAATGAATAGCAAAAAGTATGACATGGAATAATTTATTAAATTTTTTTCATTTTAAAAACCCAGAAAATAACAATAAATATTTAAGTAATATAATTATAAGTGTTAATGTCACTAAGCAATAAATAATTATTAAAAAATTGAATAACATAATAAGTATTAATGTTGATGAGCAATAAATAATTAAATAACATATTAAAAAAACATAAATCATAAAAAAAATTATAGACAAATTTAAAGAAATACTTTTAAACTGTTAAAGTTAGTAATTATATAAATGTATCTAAAGTATTATGACAATTTCGACTTATATCAAAATATTTTTTTAATAAAAATTACAATGATTCCTGCCCATTTAAGTTCTTAAAAAATCATTTGAGCTTTGTAGTAAATAAAAAATATTGGCTTCATAAGCATGAATCCTTGATTAAAATAATATCCTTTATGGTAATGTCATATTTGAATTCTCTTCTATGCTAATTTAATTTATAAATCTAAAAAATAAGAAAAGTATTAACAAGAAAAAAGGAAGTATTTAAGTTTGTGTAATAAATAAAAGAAGTATTAACCACATATTATGACTTCCTTAAACAAGAATTAATGCCAATAGTATTTAGGTGTTTCATAAAAATAAATTAATATTAAAAACCTGGCAAACTCACTTCATCTTTTATATAATCGAAAACATGTCCCCCCTGGACTGAGGCAGACCAATTTCTGTGAAATCGTTTGGCATTACGATCAAAAATATCCAGTGAAGATACATCTGAGTAATATTTTGAATTGGTTATAGTGTCCAAATACAGCAATTTATAAAACGGATTTTTGTGAACACAAAGTAATTCATTACTTTTAAACTTATTACGAATAAATATTTTGTAACAACGCGAAAAGAATTTGTTTTTAAAAATAGGGAGCATAGTCTTTTTATGAAAGCATCAGAAATCAATGTTTATATTTTTTCAATACTATAATTCAATGTAACTCACAATATTAATAATTCAAAATTTTAATAAAAAGCTTCCGTTAAATATCTTGTTGAAAAAATATTTTTTCACAGATTCATGAAAATTTAAATTAGAGATTCTTGTTTTTAAATTGTATAAGATGGACATTCACAAATATTTTTTCAGCAGGATCGGAGCCAGGAATGACAACATAGCGTTACAGTTACAGTAATTATTTTTTGTGGGATGTTAAGTGACAATGACAACAGTATTGCCAAATGAAAGCAAAAAAAAAATTAATTAGCTGACTTCCCTTCCTAGCCGCAGTACTCCCCACCCAGTGAACGTTACAGAAATAGTTCATGGATGAACTGCTAACATCTCCTAGTTGCAGGAGGTGTTGGAACTGCACGGCCAGAACGAGTTACATCAGGGCCGATCCTAGGATATCGGCCACCCGCTTGTGAAGACCTAATGTGCCGCCCATCTAGAGAATTTTTCATATTTTGACAAATACTTATATATATAATTACTTATTATAATGCTTACATATTTACTTATTCATTGTAATACTCAACGTATAAAGTCCGGTGTGTATAACGCGCATTTTTTACACAAAAGATGAGATTGAAATTTACGGGTGCGCTTTATATGCCAAGTTTAAAATGATAGCATCAAAAATAAAAAAAAGAGACGAGCATAAGCAAAACTAAACTTCTACGTATATCGGAATAATATATATATTTAAAGGAAATTACATACTTCATGAAGTTAAAGGGTTTGTGGCGGAATCTAAGTAAGCCTGTAACAACCTCCGGGCAGGAGTGATCAGTTTTGTCTAGTGGTCATGTTGCTGGACTACAAACCCATAGATCGCGGGTTCTAATTCGATATTGGTGACCCTGGCTGAGAAGAAAAAAAACGCAAAAACTTCTGATGTGTCATGGCGCCATCTACCCGAAAGCAAAGTCGTCAGACTCACTTGGCGCAGCAAAGTCGTCAGACTCACTTGACGCAGCAAAGTCATCAGACTCACTTGACGCAATAGTAGCAACTCCCACGCTCGCCATAACAAGTATCTCGTTCGTTCGCCTATCCACCGACTCACTGGTGGGGGAGTACTGTGGCGCAATCTAAGTAAGCCAGTAACAGCCTCCGGATAGGAGTGATCACTTTTGTCTAGTGGTATGTTACGTGCTTACGAACCCATAGACCAAAGGTTCTAATCTTCCACAGGTTCTGATTCTAACAGTATACTATTTTTTCAAAATCTTGGGATAATAACTCGAACAAATGACTTAAAAACAAACGAACACATTGTACATGCATACCTCTGGTTGCTTTGTAAAAAAGGGGGTGAGCGTTATGCGGCGAAAATAAAAAAAAATTAAAAAGATACAGCTTAAAAGTATGGATGCATACTATACGCCGGATTTTACGGTATATATTTAACCCGGCACTACTCGCGCAGGGTGTGTGTGTTATACCCACCATTTAACTTTTTTCAATGCTTCTTCTAAGCCTTTATTGAAAAATGGATAGTTTCTCGTGTAGCTGACTTTAAGGACAAATCCTTTTAGGGCCTTAGCTTATAGGCGAATTCTAAATATGTATATTTGGATATCACCTCTTTGGGTATGTCATACCCTGCGCGTGAATCACCATTACAGTTCTAAAGGTATGAACACGTTTTAAATCTTCCTTATGCTATGGCGCATTATTGTAGTTATGATGAAGAAATGTGATATTTAAGTAATTTAATAAATACAGTATTTAATAGATACAGTACAACAGTATTTTCGGATGAAGAAATTTTCTTCGCGGTTATGATGAAGAAAAAGCAAATGAAAAGTATAACAACAATTACGATTCCTCCACTGAAATCGATCCAGATTTAGAAAAGGGAGACACTGTAAAAAATAAATGTTTTAAGCGTAGAGACAAAAAAACATTTGAGAAGAACGTAATTTTAAAGTAGATAACTGGTACACATCTTATCCACTTTCAGATCAACTTTTGAAAAAAAATATTGCTGGAACAAAATAAGAGAAAATAAAAAAGAAATTCCAAAATTTTTAAATTTAAAGAATAAAGAAGTTTACTCCTACATCTTTAGTTTAAAAAAAAATACAGATTAAAAATAAATTAAGATCCAGTGAAAACATCGCACTCACTCACGACGCGATTGAAGGAGTGTATAAACAATGCACTGAATGCCCTTATAAAAAGAACAGGAAAATTGAATTTAAGCGTGAAAAATGTAATAAATATGTTGTATTTCCTACTTTTCTTCCTTTTTAACCTTTGTATACAAATTTTACTGTAAAAACACAATGTAAACACCTTTGGGTATGACCATCATCTCCTAGATATACACAAGATCTGGTGACTCAAATATGAGAGACTTGTGACGTCACACATAGTAGGGATAGAAAACCCGCTTGAATTCAAGTTAGATCAGTTTATATATATACTCGCCTACGCCATTTTGGTGCTTGTGTCTGTGCGGTTACCTGCTTTTTCATATTTTTATTGTAGATTTTCAATTTCTTTTTAACTATTCTGAATAAGTTCACAAAAATGGTCTACACATGCGTTGCACCGAATTGCAGTAGCAATTATAAAGGTACTGGAAAATTGCAAATGTTCGGATTCCCAAAAGAAGACTCTTTCGAAAAAAATGGATCCATGCTGTATCAAGAAAAGATTTTGCTCCATCAAAGTATTCAATGCTTATTTAACTTTATTCTATTTATGGAAACTGTAATAATATCTTAATTTTAAAAGTCTACTTATAACTTTAATAGGTTGTTCGATTAGACATTTGAAAATGTACTCATTTCTTTTTCTTCATGTGAGATTCTTAACATTATAATTACATTGGTAATTCATTTTTATTTATCTATAATGAGGACAGGCACGTATCCAGGGGAGCCCCCCCCCCGAAATCCTGAAATTCGAAAAATTTTCCATTTGAGATTTTTAACTGAAAAGTCTTCAGTATAAAATTTTCTATTCTTTGAAATTTGAGTTTTTGTCGATGGAAATCGCAATTTACTTTCGAATAATTTCAATTTTTCGATACTCCGGCTTAGTTCGCTCACGCGCCACCAGATGGAGATGGAATATTTCGCATCCCAATTGCACGTGACACGTGATTGTGCCATTCATAACCAAAAAAAAAACGTGGGACGTGAGTGTTGTGGGTTTGTGTACAATCCAAGATAATTTGGATGATGCAGCAAATGTTGATAATGAGTAAAGTGACGTTTTGAATGCCAACTCCAACGTTATGTTGTGATCGATTTCGAGGGAAATTAAATTCATTGTAGCTTTCGTTTGATTTTGTTTGATTTTGTTTTGATTCAATTTCGTTTTGATTTTTTTTGTTTTGATTCATTAATTTTGATTCAATTTCGTTTTGATTTTTTTTTTTTTGATTCTTTGATTTTGATAGTTTAATTTCGTTTTGTTTTTAATTTTTTGATTTCGTTTTGTTTTTGATTTTTTGATTTCGTTTTCTTTTTGATTGTTTGATTTCGTAAAAATAAATAAAATTTACAATTTCATTTGAATTTCAGCACTTTTCTAACTGACCGACATTGTTTTGATTCTTGCGAAAATATTTTCTAGTAAATTTCTAAAAATGCACGTTTTTATATTTTACAGAAAACTTTCCAAACAATAGTGAGTGTAGTGAACAAAGCAACCTTAGTTTCAAAGTCAACTCGGGACCGAAAACGAATTTTCGCGTCGAAGGCATAGACGAAGAAAGTGAGCAGCATATTTCAAACCTTCTTTAGCGAATATCTGACATTATGATAAATGGTTATATAGAATAAAAATTTTATTTTACAGATGAGGACAATATCTCTCATTTGGACTCCGATGACAACATATCAGACCCAGTCACTTCAACCGGCTTTCAAGAAATCGTTCACCCTGTGTGGCAAGCAAATCGATTTGATATTGGGAACCCGAACCGAAATTTTCTCGATGACACTACGAAAAAAAATGTGCTTTCAACCAAACTACTTCCAAAAGAACCATACCAAATAACCTACAGAAAAATCACACAATAAGAGTTTTCAACCCAAGTGGATTACTAATAATTTTGCTTGGCTGGCGTACTCAGCGAGTGAAGACAGCGTGTATTGTAAACCTTGCTGGTTATTTTTCTATGAAGGCGTTGGAAAAGGGGGTCATCAAAATCCAGGACAACTTGTGTCTATCGGTTTTCGAGACTGGAAAAAAGCTAAAGAATCTTTCAAAAAACACATGGAAAAAGAATATCACAAAGAGTGTGTTCTGCAAGCCACTTCATTCCTCAAGATATCAGCCAGAAAACAGCTTGATATAGCATCCCAATTGGATAGTCAACGCACCAAAGAGATAGCTGAAAATAGAACTGCAATCAAACCGATTATTCGCACAATTCTTTTTTGTGCAGAACAAGAATTACCTCTAAGAAGTGATCATGATAGTGGTGCCTTATCTTTGACACAACCGGAAAAAAAAGATGGAAAGTTTAGAGCTCTTTTGCGGTTCAGAATTGAGTCTGGTGATAAAAATTTAGAAAAACATGTACTTAATAGCTCCAAAAACGCTACTTATATGAGTCCTATCATCCAAAATGAAGTCATTCAGACGTGTTCTGACATTGTCACTGAAAAAGTTATTGACAGAATCTCAAATGCAGAATGTTTTAGTCTCCTTGGTGATGAAACAATGGATGTTTCAGGGACCGAGCAGTTATCACTATGTATCCGGTACGTCGATATCCCAGATCTCCAAGCTCCTGTTCTTCGTGAAGATTTTGTCGGATTCATCCCAATCAACGATCAGTCTTCATAAAATCTGGCGAGCGTTATTCTGCAGCGATGTGATGAGCTCAATCTTGATATGACCAAGTGTGTTGGGCAAGGATACGATGGGGCAGCAAATATGGCAGGTCATTTAAGTGGAGTTCAAACAAGAATTAGAGAAAATTATCCCAAGGCAAGATACATTCATTGTGCCAGTCACCGTTTAAACCTTACTCTGTCGAATGTCATGTCGATTCCAGCAATACGCAACTGTCTTGGAGTTGTTAGTCAAGTTGTAAATTTGTTCAGGAATCATTCGAATGCAAACAAAATTTTTCAAGAAACTATCCAAGAACATGCTCCAGACAGTAAAAAGAAACGACTTCTCCGGCTTTGTGACACAAGATTTATCGAAAGGCATGACAATATCATCGTGTTTTTAGAACTCTTCGAATGCATTGTCATGGCTTTAGAAGAAATCGCTCAAAGAACGTGGACTATATCTTCAACGGGCATCAACTCTTCACTCAGCGAGTCAAAAAAGTGAATTTTTAGTGAGAATTGTTGTTTGTGAGAAACTGTTCAGCTTGACCCTTCCACTGTCGATTTTCCTTCAAAATAAATCTTCAGATTTAGTTTCCGCTGTGAAGTATACAAATGAAGTATTGAGTTCCCTCCGACAAATGCGGGAAACCGCTAACGACACTTTCACAGAAATTTTTCAAGTGGCGTCGAAATTTTCTGCAAACCTTTTTGACACTGAACTTTAAGCTCCCAGAGTTACATCACGACAGAAATCTCGTGCAAATCCGCAAACGACATCGAATGAAGAGTATTTCAGAATCACCACATTCATTCCTTGTATCGATACTTTGATACAAAATTTGACTGACAGATTCATCAAGAACGAATATATTCTATCAAATTTCCAACTGCTACTGCCATGATATGCTTGCGAGAAAAAAATAAATGAACTTGAAAAATTAGGTCCATACTTTCAAGACGAAATGTCACTGTCCGCAGTTTAAGCTGAGTACAAGTTATGGTGTGCCAAAATATCATCAATTGATCCATCGACCGAAATTTTGAAACTGTTGGAGTATATTGTGACGGAACATTTTTTCGCGCGATGAATCTTCTTCTCAAGGTTATGGCTACTCTTCCAGTCACAACGGCTAGCGTTGAAAGATCGTTTTCGACAATGAAGAGGATAAAAACTCTACCTCGTAGTGTGATGGGCCACGACAGGCTAAGTGCACTCGCGATGATGTCAATTCACTGGGATACTGTTGTTGATCCGGAGGAAGTACTCGACCGCTTGGCGAAGAAAAAATCAAGAAAGTTACTTTTTTAAGGTGTATGTTCTGGAGAAAAATCAATACTGATATGAATTTTGCTATTAGCAGGTATTTTTTGTTAAACATAAAGAATACTTAAACTTCTTTCAAACATTATAATAGATGTTTATTGTACACCTTATACTGCATCTTTTTCTTGCACAAAAAATAATAAAATATTAAACGTCATTTTTTAGTGATTTTCGTCCTTGAGCCCCCCCCCCCCCCGAAACGAATTTTTGGATACGGGCCTGAATGAGGAAAGCGTATTGTTTATCAAATAAATATTTTGTAGCCCTAAAAAATTTATGTGTTTAAAAATGAGCCCAATCAAGTTTTGTTAATGAGACAAAAACTGTGTAGTGTTTTTGCTATTGCAAATAAATATTTTTGTGTAATTTTCTAAATATCTTTTCACAGAATCAACGAAAGAACCTTAAGTATTAATTGTGTGTTAGCAAAAGAAAGCCCATTATATGATACAGAGCTCATAGTCATTGTAAATATGGACATAAGAAACCATTTATTGATTATTTTGCATATTAATATGATGTGAGATACAAAATGCATAACACATTCACTACAAAAAAAAGCTATCTGATTTCTGAACTATTAGGATGACTTTAAAAGTAAGAAAAAATAAATCTAAAAACAAATAAACATGACTCATCGTTAACCTCACTACGTTAACTTGAAATATGATTGCTACATCAGCAAATGTCGGAGAAGACACCACATTTAGAGGTAGTGAGTACCAATTTCAAAGCCCTTGACGACAACACTGACAGTTTCTTTTCTAGAATTGTTTGCATTAATATAGACTATGTGGTGCCCCCACAAGAAGGATTTCATTGTATCCAGTTTGCTTTGATGACAACCATTTTCTGGCAAAATAAACAAAAATTTCATTGAATCAAAGAGGAAAAAACAAACAAAATTTTGTTTGAATTTTGTATATAAGCGTTGTCAAAAAAAAATTTGTTGTTGTATCAAAATTTTTTCAGTATTTCCAACAAAAGTTCCATTTAAAATTACAAAAAATAAAATTATCAGAGAAATTTTTGTTAATTCTATCAAATCTTTTCTGTCAATGCAAAACAATATATTTATATCTTTTTAATTTTAGGTTTGTGAACTACACTTTGCTGATGATGCAATACGAAGAAACACAGAAGCTTATGATGAAAAAACTGGAGAGAGAAGATATGTGTTGTCCAGACTACAAAATTTTGCTGTGCTAACCATTTATCCCATATTTCCTCAAATATATTTCAAACTGTATAAATCCCATTCAAGTAGGTCCTGAGTAGAGACTGCAAAGATTAGTGGAATAAATACTGTTGCGTGTGTGTGGAGTTATAAAATAATATTCTGGAGTCTTAGAATTGTCTTTTTCCTGGATTTATTGGTAACAATAACTTTCAACGATAAACTTAACAACCTTTAACAAATTAAATTAAGTTACAATTATTAGACTGAAATAATGAAGAGAATAAATTCTAATATTCGAGATAAAATATTAGTAAACAACGGCACCTGGTACGCCAAAAGAAGAATTTCCAAAGAATTCGAAAAAAGTAAATCATTTACGTTACTTCCAAAATTAGTCGAGTGTTTAAATGCAGAGAAGCTTCAGGACATATGGACTGTTGTTTGTAAAAAAGATCTAGTAATAATTATGATGCTAGACACAACGGTATCTCCTGTTATTTTTTAAAGCATCAGTGATTATATAAATAAAGAATTAGATTTGTCAATGCACATAGGTCAAACAAAGATAGGTCAACTTGGTAAGTACAAATTTCCTGTAAAAGTTAATAATGTTATTGTTGTAAATAAAATATTACATGAACTGGTTCTCAGAGTAGAAATGAAAAGCTCCCATGATTTTCCTACAACATTTGGTTTTATTGTTAATCTTTTAGAAAGTATGTTTTCAGATATAGATGATGATAAAAAAATTGTACTCCATTTCTTAATTGACCAGCTCAAATTTTTAACCTGTAACAAGTTTTCTTTTAGATATTCCTCTGAAATGATGGGGTTTTTTTTGTATATTACAATCCATATCTCCTCATGCCTATAAATTTTAAAGAAATTCGGGATATCTCAATATTCCCCATCCTAGAACTATGCGCAAACTTTGTTCATCTTTAAAAACTAATCCTCAAACAGAACAATCAAATGAAAACTTTCTAACATACATAAAAAAAAAAGTAAACATCCTAAAATCTGTTGACAAAACTGTCATACTGATGCTTGACGAAATCTATTTAAACCCATATTAGATTTTAAAGGGGGTAATATTCTTGGGATGGCATATAACAGTGAACAAGCTGCTACTTCAGCTTATGTGTTCATGATTCAAAGTCTTCTTTCTCCTCTTAAAGAAGTAGTTCAAGTAATGCCGGTGAAAAAAAATCGATAGAGAAAAACTGTTTGCTGTTGTTAAAAAAACTATCGTAGAACTTGATGGTATAGGATTCAAAGTTATAGGTGTAGTTTCTGACAATAATTCTATAAATCGAAAAGCAATGTCCAACTTTTCTGTTCCTCCCAAATTGAGCATTGTATATCCACATCCTTCTGATCCTTCCAATCCTTTATTGTTTTTATTGATTCAGTACACATTTTTAAATGTATTCGTAACAATTGGATTAATAAAAAAAAATGCGGGCCAATGTTTTTATTTTCCAGATTTCGAAGATCATAATAAGTTTCCTTTATTAGAAGTAAATTTCTCTACACTTAAACGACTATACGACATAGAAAGTATAATTTAGTAAAGTTTGCTTATGGTTTAACTTTGAAGGCTTTATGTCCTACAAATCTTGAAAAACAAAATGTGAAACTTGTGCTTAAGATATTTAATAACTTTGATATTCAGGGGCTTCAACTATTAGGAGAGCAACATAAACTAATTAGTTATGAAACAACATCAATTTTTATTTCTTTAATTTGTACATGGTGGAAAATTGTTAATGTTAAAACACCTTTAAAGGGACAACATTTGCTTGACACTTATCAGCAACCGATTACTTTATCTCCAGACAACAAAGCATGTCAATTGTTGGGGAAAATTTTGTCATGGTTAGACTCGTGGAAGGAAAAAGATTGTACTACTGGCACCCTTACTAAACAAACACATCTTACTTTTACTCATACCACATACGCTTTACTTGAACTGTCAAAATATTGCATTAAAAAGTTAAAATTTCAGTATTTTCTTCCTGGAAAAATTCAAACAGATGCGTTAGAAAGTCGTTTTGGGAAATGTAGGACACTTTCAGGTTCTCAATATTTAATATAAGTTCGACAGCTTTATGAAGAAGCTAAACTAAGAATGGAAATTTTTTTACCTCTAACTTTGGTTTCAAATGCTTATGGCCAGCTTAACTTAAAAGACATTAATTTGGAAGATTCGTGTAATGAAAATCCTTTAGAGCCATCAGTATCGCATAATTTTAATATTACACTATCTGAAAAAGATTTTCGTGATGCTCAGCCATATCTACCTGTCTTAACATATTTAGCTGGTGTTTGTGCTAGAGCAGCACTTAAAAAATTAAAATGCGACTCTTGTTCCAAATCACTTGTTCTTAATAAAACTTTTGAACTAAATTCTAACTATGATTTAATGCGTAACTTAGACAGAGGAAGTTTATTGTGCCCTTCCCCAGATGTCGTTACAGCGGTACTCAAAAACTTCTTTCTAATAATTGTGTAAATATGTTCCTCAAACAAAATAATCAACGTCAAATTGCCTCAGAAATATTGATTAGCTTGCTAAATTCAAATGAATTTTTTTTATATGATGAACATTGTAACAACGATCATGCTTCTGAGCTAGTTTTAAAGCATATTATCCACACTTCTACAAATGCATTATTACATAACTACTATAGGGAAAAATTATATTAAAAAAGTTGAAACAAAGAAAAGAAAATAGATACTTTATTAACTAAATAACCGCATTATTTTTATGTATGTAATAAGTTACATATATTTTTATATATGCATTATTTCTCTCTCTCTTTCTCTCTCTCGCTATATATATATATATACTAGCTGACCCGGCCCAGCGTTGCACGGGCTTTTACCTAGGGTATAACTTAATCCCCATGTGTTAATTTCCTCCATTCTTTCTGACGCCAGCACTTTTGTGTGGGTGTGAAGCGTACGATGTGAGTGCAGGGCCCATGAGTGCGTATCAATGGTTTTCTCGTTTAACATTTTCCCTTCTCTTCACAAAATCAGCACTTCCAATATAATTTTTCGAAATTACTTTTACTTCTTTGTTTCTTTCCTCTTCGCTTAGCCCGGCGTTGCACGGGCTTTTACCGAGTGAATAACTTAATCCCCATGGGAATTTCCTGTTTCCCTCAGGACGATAGCACTTATGTGTGTGTATGCGCGATGTGAGTGATTTCTTTAACTATGTCATTAAAACTCCCCTTTTCGAAATCTGTTCTTGCGTTGGTGTGGTGTGGTAATTAGGAGAGATGGGTGAAAGCTCAGGTGTCGTCCTCTTCACTTGACCATGGTTGAAAATTTCGAGGTCCGTCACCAAAAACTCTCGAATAGGCGAACAGTGCGAATTTATAAATCACTCACTCACTTTTCAATTCTTTCGTTGCAATTTTTTTAGTTCCGGAAACGAAAATGTAGCCTTTTAAAAAATAGTTGTATGTTGAAAAAAGACAGAAAAGTAGATATTTTATAAATTACAAAATTTTACTACTAATTTAAATCTTGAAGTAAAATTGTGAGGATTTTTTGAAATGTTCGACACACGGGAAAAAAAAATTCATGCAGTTATCTTTATAAAAGCAGAAATTATTAAATATTAAGTATTTTGAGTGTTTTATTAGAGTTTGTTCAAAAAAGTGGTGAAATTGTCGAATCGGCCACTGGTCTGCCAAATTTTGAAAAACCGCTAATTTGGCGCGTTTTTGCGTGTTGTGTTTTGGAATAGCAACCCTATCACAACACGATCTGACTCCTTCCTCACTGATACAAAAGCCAAAAGAGTTACCAGGGTTGGCGCACTTATCGATTTGGCGAGAAAACTCTTGGCGGGATAAGTGGCCGATTCAACCATAAAAGTTTTTGACTTTTTAATTTTTTAAATCACTGATACTAAAAGTTTTAAAAATAATTTTTATTTAAACGCAACGATATTGATTCATTTCACAGTATGAAATTCAAAAAGAAAATAATACAATGTGATAAAAATATATTTAAGAATATTTCCTTATATTTTTTTATGATATTTTTTTCTTATATTCTACTGTTCTTCAATAAATCAATTTTTAAGAATAAAAAAAAACTATTGGTTGTGATGCGTTATATGAATGAGCGTCCCGTGTTATGAGGGAATTCCCCTTTTTACTACGCAGCGAAAGACTCAAAACTACCTCAACCTTTCCCGTGTTCCAAAAAAAAGCTAACGCAAAGTGACCTTGATGCAGTTCAGAAATAACGTCGAGAGTACCGAATGAGCATCCCTTACGGGAATCTGGCAACGTTTTTACCGGATTCTTCACATTTCCGACAATAAAAAAATTATGGCGTGATTAATTGAAATAAAAACCATCCTATGTTTTAAGTTGGACGAAATGACACACAGTATGCAAAATTATATTATGATCGGTTGAGCAGTTTCGGAGTCCATTGCGGGCAAACACTGTGACACGTATATTTTATATATAAAGATATTTATTTATTCATTTAGGTATATATCTATGCTTTTATTTATGTATGATTTATTTTAAAAATATTTTAAACTTATTTTACGATAACTTGTTATTTGTGGGAAGTTTATTTTTTGGTAATTTTTAATGTTGTGTGCTATTGCAGAGAGTGAATTTTTGTTTATTACTGTGCATGATACCAATAAAGTTTTACAAAATATTTAATTCACATTTGTAACATTGCATAATTGAATAATTACTTTTGGCAGAAAAGTAACTGAAAAACAGCTAAGTAAATTGTGTATTCTATTTTTATGTATGTATTTATTTTCCTGTATATATCTATATTATACTGATATAATTTTGTTTCAAAAATATATTTGAAATTTATTTTATAATTCTTTATGTTGTGATTGTATTTCATACCAATAAAGTTACTGTTTTTTAATTTGCCTTTTTTTCTGTTTTAAAAACTATTTCTAATTTTATTTCCCTTTTTGTAACTATTCTGAATAAAATGTTGGAAGTAAATTTTAAAGCTAAGAAATAAGCACAGTTTTGTAAAAAATATATATAAGTACAAAAGGTTCTTATGATTTACTACAATGTTTTTAAATGTGTTTATGTTCATCGTAATGCGTGTTCGTTCGTAGTAAATACATCGATAATTACATACTTGCAATTATTATTTAAATAGGTAAACTAATATTTACTCTTGTGTTTTATGTACATGAAATAGAATTTAATGATCAATTAATTTTTTTAAAATTCCCTGTATTATGTTAGGTTAAAAAACAAAAAGTATTTAAAAATGCATCTGAAAATTTCCATAGGCGATGGACGAAGTCTCCCTACAAGTAGTCACGTCACAAATCAGTAGCGAGGCCTTGTATCTAGGAGGTGATGCTATGACACACCTTGCGCGATAACTTAACGTCGTTTTTTTCACGCGAGTGATGCCGGGTTTATTACTTACTAGCTTTTACCCGCGACTTCACTCGTGTTGATGTCTTTAAATAACTATCAAAGTCCTAATCATAAGAAAGTAAATAAAACATGATAATTTTTTATTGCTTGTATGTGTGATATGCGACTGGGACCATTAAAATTTAAATATTCTAAAATTCAGCTTAGTTTAAAAATTTGAAAATATACTTTATTATAATAATTGACAACAAAAATTCAATAAATCAGGCTATTGCTATTTTAAAAAGTTTAAAGTATCAACGTTTAATAAATAATTCCCCTATAAAAGAGTTCAAAACAGAATACTATTCTAAGATGCAACTGTGTACTATACTATATGTTCTCCCGTCAGGTGCAAATATGTGAAGATTTCGGGCATTGGACACACGTGAACAGGATACATATATTTGGCCACAAGCAAAGCATGGCTTTTCCAAATGCACCCCTGCTACCTTCAATGTTTGCCCTTGCGCTTTGTTAATAGTAACGGCAAAACTGAGGTCGATTGGTAACGGTAGGTCAGTGGGGATAATTCGAATTCGAAATATGATAACACTTTCCCCTTTTCCCACACCTCTTAAAACAGTAGCACTAAGTATATTCTGCGTCAATTTTGAGATCCGAAGCCTCGTTCCATTACATAGTCGAGGAGCATCGAGATTTTGCATACGCATTACTGGTACATTTAGTTTTTAATTGAAGTTTATGAGAGGGTACACCTAAAATTGGAAGAGAATTTAAAAACTGCGTGGGATATAAAGTACCTTGTTCTGTACCTATGATTCCATGAATATTTATCAATGGTACATGTTCTATATCCATTGATAAATATTCCTTCATTCCTCCTCCCCTCCGAACGTCTTTCAAAATTTCAGTGTTGATTTTATTAACAATGTCATTGTTAGGCACCAATATTGATCTTGTTTACAACCACTGATCACAATTTAATTGTGCGGCAAGCCCGGGTAAACTTGAGCAATAAGATCTACATCCTTTTCTACTAAATTAAAAAATTCTCTGGAAAGTAAAAGATAACCTCCAGCCCAACACCCGTACACACAATTGAGAGATTTATTCTGTTACTTGATGTTGCAATACTATAAGATCGTCGTAATGTAATAAACGTTTGACATTTAATAAAAATAACATTTAAGAAATTGCTTTTAGTAAAGTTGTTAAATTGCACAGTGTGTTTCAGTTATTCGTTACAAATTTGAGAACATTTTTATTAAAATTTCTGGCATTGACAAAATGCATAATCTTGCGCCAACTTGGCGAGGGATAAGCCCGCCCCGTAGTTCATGTTTCCGTAGGAATACAGGGATAAAATACACCTTATTTTGCTCGCTGATAATGTGACTTTCCATTAGTGAAAGAATTTTTAAAATTGGTTTAGTGGCTTAGGTGTGAAAACGTAACAAACAAACTCATATTCACATTTATAAAATTATTAGGATTAAGATTAGGATAACTATTGCTTAAATGGTGACAAAAAATGTAAATAAATAGAGAAAAAATAGGATTCAAACTAACCGTAAAACTTATAAATTTTTTGTTACTCTAATTGTTTTGTTTATGAAGCTCTTATATTTATTATTTTTAAAAGTGCATGCGAAACAGAGCTGATGCCATACTTAATTGAACAGGGAGATAACTATCATATAAAAAATTATGACACGTGTCAGCGTATTATCATGTGCGCGTAATATTATGTCTCGTGGAGAGCATCGGTCGCCAGTAACCAAAACAACAACTTCATTAGCTCAGCTTGGCATTCAATTTGGCGTTAATCTTGGCGTTCAGTTTCACGTTCACCCGTATAGTTTCCGTTTACGTAAGAATACGGGAATAAAATATAGCCTATGTTAGTCGCTGATAATGTAGCTTTCTATTGGTGAAAGAATTTTTAAAATCAGTTTAGTGGTGTAGGCGTGAAAGCGTAACAAACAAACTTACATTCACATTTATAATATTATTAGGGTTAGGATTAGGATTGCAAGACTTATATCTTTTTAATTACTTATTACAATACTTATATATTTAATTACTTGTTTAAGACTTATATATTAAGGTTATAAGCTCATCTACCTGTATAAGAGTAAAAAGTAAAACATTAGTAATAATGTAAATAAAATTTGAAGTGCAAAACTTTATTTTTTATTTTTTTTAAAATTACAATTATTTTAGCTTCGTACTGGTTCCTTTAAATGCCAAATTTTGACTGGCTAAAAATTGTATTTCAGGAAGCAAAGATATTACCTTTGAAATAAAAATAGACATTTTATAATTAGAAAAGCAAAACAGCAGTATTTACTCAGAAAATATAATATAAAATACTAAAGCATAAATCTCGAGAAACGAAAAGTATATACACTCATGGACAAAAAAATTAGCGCACCAAGAAGGAAACGTCAAAATGAAACGCAATTTTACATATGTAATGACTACTTTGATATAAGTAAATGATTAAAAAATCAAAGAAAAAGGATCATTTATTTCAAAGAAAAAGGCAAAAGAACGGAGGATTTAATATCCTGTGGAACTCCCTCTAGCGCGAATGCACGATGCGATACGATCAGGCATTGAGGCATACAAGTTCTGCATGGATGTTTTGAGACATTTCGTTCTATATTTGCTGTAACCTTGCTTCTAGCTCGTTCAAACTCGTGGAATGCCCAACTCATCGTCCCAAATGATCCCAGATATGCTCGATTGGAAACAAATCTGGGGATCGGGCAGGCCAAGGAAGGGTAGTAACAGCGTGGAGACAGTCTTGTGACACCCTTGCCGTGTGAGGCCAAGCATTATCTTGTTGAAAAATGGCTCCTGGGAGACGTTGCATGGGTGGTAAGACATGTGGTTGCAGGATGTCGTGGACATACCACTGAGCTGTCATGGTGCCACGGATCAATACTAGGGGTGACCGTGTATTGTAGGCCATCACACTTGCTGTGGGAGCGGTGTGTCGCTGTAAACAAAGGCAGGATGGAGGCGTTCACCACGGGGTCTCCACACACGAACACGATTGTCATCACTGCTGAGATTGAATCTGGAATCCTTGATCTGGTTCCATGCCGCTGCAGTCAAGTTTCCTCGTACGCGGCACCACTCCAAACGGAGGCGTTGATGGGTGGGCATCACGGGTAGCAAACGTAATGGGCATCGCAATCCCAAATGTTCTTCAGCCAGGCGCTTTCATTTGGTTCGAGAAGACGCAGGGGCCCCTAGTGAAGGCGCTACCTATGCCCATGGATAGCGGCCGATGAAGCAGTTGGCTGTACGCGTACATTTCTTACGATGTGACAGTCTTCTCAACGACTGGTCTGTCGAGGGCGTCCTGAACCTGGTCTTCGTGTGAATGATATCTCTCGGATCCATTGGTCCCAACACCTCCTCACAACACAATCAGAGTGGCCTAATTGACCAACCAGCTTCCATCATGCCGAGGATTCTCCTCCTCTCAAACTACGACAGATGCTCACATTGTCTTCGAAAACGGCGTAATGGCTTGTCTACCTCAGCGCTTCCTTTGCAAAGGATTCTGCACACTCAAAGGAGCTTTGGTTACCTGTTTTATACTCCACGGAGAACGACGTTAAACGCTCTCTACCGGCTATACGTAATGCGCAATCATGCTGCATTTCTAATCATTTGCATATCTCCCCGACATGTTCCTTCATGCCAAGTTTCGTTACGATCCCGCAATTATTTCTTGGTGCGCTAATTTTTTGTCCATGAGTGTAAATCAGTCCCTATGAAGACTACTTAATAATTAATTATAAAATAACTTTTCTGACTTTATGAGAAGCAAATTTGTCAACAATTTTGGTGAAATAATTTTTTCACAACTTCGGATTCCGTAGGGAATGTGTCGAAATCTGAAAGCCTTTCTTTTCTGACATATTCCTAAAATTTTTCTTAGAAAAAATTCTAAAATATATACCTTACCATCAGTAGTGCTCACACATCCAATTACAAACGTCATTTGTTCTATGTCACTAATATCTGGTGGAGATATCTGGTTTAATATCTCATTACGAATAGATACGGCTAAAATAGTTAAGTATTTCATTTTGAAAATGCTGCCCTAAGTAGTGTGAAACACGTGTTTCGTTATTTTTTCGTTTACTGACATTATTTAAATGTTCTGAAATTACAGGATCAAATTTGGCCAACATCTAAACTGCCTTTAGAAAATTACCAATATCTCAACTTCGTACTAGTACCTCGAAATGCCAAATTTTGACTGGCGAAAAATTGTACTTCAACAATCACATTTTCAATGGAGGGGCGCCGCCATTGCTTTTTCTCTGGATTGTATATATCGCAGGGAAATGACGAATATTCATTTTGTTGTTCCGCGTCAATAGTACAATTTTTTTCCAGCCCTGTGTTTAATTCGCATACCGTTCTCGTACATTTTACATGTTTTAGAGTATTTTCATGGTTATTATAATTTAAAAATACATTTTATTTCTCATTCCAATAAAATTATGTTTTTTAGCTTCCTCAAAAAATGTCGTTTTGGGATATTTTCGATAACATTTAAATAGTAATACATGTGTGCAATTTTATTTGAAAGTAAATTTTTAATAATTCTGATAAATTTCTCTCTCTTTAAATCAAAAAAGAAAGTAAACATTGAAATAACTAACCTATTATTGACCTAATTCACAAACTTTAAACATTCCGAAGGAATTTTTGAGAAATGCCTTTTCAATACTTCGATCAGCAATAATACAATTACAGACACGAATATGTTTATAATTGCAACGTAATATTACTAAATTTCTCTTGATGTATAAAACAAGATACCAATCATTGGCATGGCCAAGTAATTTTAGCGCGTTTTTCACATGTTATATTTTACAATAATGCAACTAATGAATTGTTTACTAATAGAAAGTAGTACTGTACTTTTAAAAAAAAATTAAAAATTATTAAATTTAAATATGATTTGGTTTATCTAGGGCACAAATGCGACCAAATGCCGAAACCCGAGGTTAATTGGTTGCTTATTGGCTGAGAAAAAGGCACGACAAAATATGGAACGAAGACGAAGACGAAATTTGCGTCCTAATAGCGCTTTTGTTCCACTATGTGAAAAACGCGCTAAAAATGAGTGACAGAGAAAATCATCTAAAAATGCTTGTATTATATTGACTTAACATGATGATTCAGAAAAATGATTCATAATTGATGATTCAGAAAAAAAATGTACAATAAACAAGTTAAATGAACTGCATGAAGAACGAACAGTAATGAAGGATATGCATGTCTCGTTCTGGAAGAGGAAGCTATATTATGAAAATAAAAAGCATCAATTAAGTATTATTTCAGTTTGATCCAAGGATAAAATTTTACTAACCATGTAATCTTAACTATAACTATGAATACAAATGTACAAAATAATTTCATTGACATTAAAATTAGCTAGTTTTCTTTTAACTTAGTAATTCTTAAAGTTTAAATCGAAAACACTTTTGTGAATTTATTGAAGTGAAAACTTCTTTAGTGGTATTGAGCACTTTTTGGTAAGGGAAAATCTTATGAGTTCGCGTCACCGACATGCTCTGATTGGCGCATGCGCAGTGTGCTGTTCTCCTTAGACACTTCTTGGATGGGTGAAATCTCGTGCGTTCGCGTCATCGAAATGCTTATAGCAGCATATCTGTTGCTATACAGCTGACGTATAGTGCTGTGTATATCTTATAAATGAAGTTGAATGGATTTAGGGAAAAGTTCAATGTGTATATACTGTGCATTGCTCGTTGCGATTCCGAGAATGGGCAATACATGTTTATGATTGCCGTTTATATTTCGCCTGGAAAATCTATGAGACAGATACAACAATTTTTATTCGAAAATTTGATGATTTATATAAAAGAGGGTCTGAAATACTCGAAAAAAGATTTGGTGAAAAATATATATGATAATGTACCGATGATTTTAAGTGGAGACTTCAATATTAACGTTGCAGATGATAAAAATCTACCACTAATTGAATTTCTAAATGAAACGCTTAATTTAAATATGTCCAATGATGGAACAAGCACTACTACAAAATATAAAACGACGATCGATGCGGTTTTTTTCGCGATACTTAGATAAATTTGAATCAAACATTTTTCTTTCTTACTTAGTTACCATAAGCCTATTGTATCTTTTTTAGAACAAAATGAAATAATTGAAAGTACAAAAAGTCTAAGTATTGTTGAAATGAATGATGACAATGATGCAAACAATTAAAATAATGTTAAAAATCAAGTACTTGAAATTTAAGTAAATACAAATACTATCCATAAATAATATGATTGTATATTAATTGTTATTTCAATTGAATTGTATTTATATTTTGTCATGATCTTGTATAGCCCGTAATATATTTGAATAATAAAAACCCATATAAACATGCATTTAGTTGTTGCTCGGAGTATCAATAAATGTGAAAACCAGATTGGTGTTGATAATTTTAATTCAAATATAATGGAATTTCAAATTTTAATACTAAAGTTCTAAGTTTTCACTTCTATCGGCAGTTTCTATAACTGCCATTTTTTTTATTACACAATTGTACACGCATATACAAACAAAAGAGATTTTTATAAACTAAATAGACTATTTTTGTAGTCAGCTTTTTCATGAAGGTAAATACAAGAAATATCCCTTAATACTTTATCTTGATAGGGTAAAAATATAGTAGTGCCTTCCAATAAGGAACCTTGTGTTTGACACAATATCTCTTAGAGCCTGAAATTTAAACCCACCAGACCAGACATTGGGTACTTTGTCATTTAATGCTAAGCAAATTAGTTTAATTAGAAATTCATGCC
This sequence comes from Trichonephila clavata, assembly GCA_019973975.1. Classification (NCBI taxonomy): domain Eukaryota; kingdom Metazoa; phylum Arthropoda; class Arachnida; order Araneae; family Nephilidae; genus Trichonephila; species Trichonephila clavata. The sequence continues at coordinate 25,503 of BMAO01038677.1, read as the reverse complement.
GTGTTAATCTTTAAATGATGATACACAAATAAATACCTTAGTCACAGGTTTTTTTAAATTTGAAGTTCATGAAAAATTTACAGAAATTTATTGGAAATATTCCGTTGTACGGATCTTTTTGAAAACCTGAGTCCACCTAAGCTAGCATTTTTATTACTTATATAAACCTAAAAAAAAGGCGCCCCCATGAGTTACAATGGCTTTATTACGTATTCTGTTTTGTCTCTAAATTGAAGCGCGGAACAGAGAATGTTGTAATTTTTTATTTCTCTTTTCCTTTCCTCTTTTAAATTACATTGATTTATTAGGGCAGCACTATATTTAATTTATTTAAAAAGAAACATAAGATTCATATTCAAAGAGACCGGTAGCAACATTAATTGTGCCTTATTCGGAGGTATACCTTACAGGAGGAATTCGTATATTATTTTAAGTCGGAAAAAATACAAATTAATTCGAAATTAAAAACATAATTACCAGCTGCTATTTCAAACGAAATCAATGTAAGAGATTAATTGTGCCAATTTCAACAGGCCATTTTTTTCGAAAACGAGTCTGTTGATGATAAAGATTACAAGCATTTATTATAACTTTATTATAGCAACATTCAAGACTAAAATGAAACATCTCCCTTGGCTCGCTATCCTCCAAAAATTCTTATTGCCTCTGCCCTTTTAAGTTTGCTGACACCGCGGACGTCCTGCGGAAAGAAAGAATGTCCTTTTGTGACCCAATCGGGATGGGGAGGAAAGTTACAGATGAAAAATAAGAAAAAACATATCAAATTTCATGATTTAGGCCTCGACAGCCTCGAAACTTCAAGGTTCAACACATAAGAAAACTGACTTAAAACGCATAAGAAAGAGATACGTGAATACAGCATAAGAAAATAAGATACATGAAATGAAATACCAGATTCCCATTTCTAGATACAAATATATAACTGGAAATTGCAAAAGAGATAAATCAAATACATGTTTAAAAATAAATTCTGTCAGAAAATCAGCCAGATATTTAAATGGGCATGTAAATGCAAGTAATTTTTTTATATAAATATTTTTCAATTAGAAAAGTGAACAATAGCTTTTTAACAAACATAATTTTTAACACGCTTTTATAAGTTTCACTTGTATGTAACAAAATCTTTGAAATTGATTTTAACACACTTTAAAAGGTTAGATTAATTCGAAATTTTGCACACTTATCAAGGACCAATGACAATACAATAATTTCAAAATTTTGTTCCTTTGCCCTGATCAAGAATAACGATTATTCAGATTTGGCGACTAATTCCATATACCACTTCCAGATTTGGTGACTAAAAGATTAATGCAAGATTTAAGACAACCCCAAAACAAGAATACACACTTGTGGTTAATAGAAATAAAACAAAGTGTTCTCTTTACGTGAGAATGGGAAGGGTGGGTGCGTCAGCCATTTCTTACCATAATATAAGCAATTGTCTAATTTTTCTAAAAATGGAAATAAAAAAAAAGACTCGTGCATATGAAATAAAAAAACAGTTTATGTTCTAACTGCTAAATATTTTTTTATTTTTATAAAGCAATACGTTTAGAAGTGGTGATACGAACTAACATTATAGCAATACGTTTAAAAGGTGATAATACGATTGACACTTAATATTTCTTCTTAACACACTTTTTTATTAGTTTGACCTGTATCTATAGAGACGAGATCTTTGAAATATAACGATACCGGACTCATTCGAGGCCCGGTAAACGGAGAGAATAAATACCCTATAGACCCATTAATTAATATCCATTGAAGAGCAAGACTAAATTCAGCAGCTACGTAATTCCCCCTCCCCCGGCTCTAAATATAAATCAAGGATAAATTAAACAATGAGTAAATGATAGTTTGAAAACTAAAAACACGCTATTATTGTAGATTGAACTAAAAAATGAAAAATAAATTATAGTTTTAAAAAAACTAAAAAACAGGGTTTTATAGTGAATCGAACTAAAAGTAAAACAAGATATCAATCATTGGCATGGCCAAGTAATTTTAGCGCATTTTTCACATGTCGTATTTTACAATAATGCAGCTAATGAACTTTTTACTAACAGAAAGTAGTGTGTGTGTGTACTATACTTAAAAATTTTTTTTTAATTTAATTTTTTAAATTATTAAATTTAAATATAATTCGGCTTATCTAGGGCACAAATGCGACCAAATGCCGAAAACCCGAGGTCAATCGGATAAGTATTGGCTGAGAAAAAGGTACGACAAAATATGGAATGAAGACGAAGAAGAGGACGAAGACGAAATTTGCGTCCTACTAGCGCTTTTTGTACACTACGTGAAAAACGAGCTAAAAATAATTCGTAATATAAGAAGAAAATGATTAACGAGAAAATTACTGTCATTGTGGTAAAAGCGTGAGGTACTTTGTACTACATTTTTACACTAACTCAGCATTTCGGAATAGAACTGGTAAGAAATTATAACAATTAATATAGAGCACCCCTGCTTTTACCCCAATGACATTCATTTTCTCGTTAATCCTTTTATTCTTATTAAGAATTATTTTTTTACTTTTTGGTTCAATTCACTATAAAAGCGTGTTTTTCAGTTTTTTTTTTTTTTTTAACTAGAATTTATTTTCAAATCTACATAAAAGAAGGATTTTGAAGAAGTGAAGCTTACCGAACGCAGCTCTAAACAAAATATTGTTTTGTGCACATTTGTCACCTTTTAACGTAATAATAACATATATAAAAGATAATCATTTGTACCTGTGTCCTGAAGTAGGAGGCTCATATGCTTACAACAACATATCGCCACGCAGTGTAATTTTTTATTTTTTAAAAAAAGATATAGTCATTACAAATTTTTTACTACCAGTAGTCGGCATTTCAATTCAGTCTAAAATAAAATTCCAGGCATTTAAATCAGGTACCAGCTAGTTCAAAAAATATTTTCATACCAATTTTTTCGTATAAAAAAAAAGTATTTTTTATATTCGGTCCAAATGCAGCCAATACGGATTCGTGGGTCCAGTCTCCCCAGTCCTAGAGACGCCGTTGCTGCTAACGCAGAGACAATAGTAAACACGGTAAGGAACTATATATATATATATATATATTCAAAATTTCTCTACAAGAGAGAGATGAATTACATGATTAATACTTAAAAGAATATCAATTGCCAGATAACAAGACAACAGAATTTAGAAGGAGATATGAAAGATTGAAATAACACAGTAAAATATAAAAGAATGGATGCTTCAGTATTATCAACATTGCTGACTTAGGACAGCTAGTATACATAAAATTTTCTTTAAAAAAATCCTTCTGTATATAAAAGTGGGGTTGAACATGTTTTTTGGCCAGCCAACCTTCCCCCTTTTTTGTTAATAATACCAAGCAAATACCATTTGGAAATAATGGATAAGAAATCTAAATCCATTATAAGGAAAAGGTAACTTACCCAAAAATTGCATACTGAAATGCAGAGCCCGCACTAAATCTGAGTACAATAAACAAGTTATTGCCAGATTCTGGACCCCAATACAATTTCAAAACAAAGCAATGGCTGAAAAATAGCACTTAGCAAAAGTATGAAAAGAATAGAAATAATAAAATAAGAAATGTAAACATACTACCATTATCTTAGACTCTTAATATGGTTTAAAAGTTATAATATATTCTAAAAAAGTAATTTTATCTAAAACTAGAAACTGGGGGTATTTAAAACTATCTAGGAAGAATAATAAATCTATAATATAAACCTTTTAAAACTATGGAATATATATATATATATATATATATATATATATATATATATAAAGGAGAAAAGCGACTCACTGACTGACTGACTGACTGACTAATCACGAAATCTCTAGAACTATTCAACCTACAGACTTGAAATTTGGTAGACATGTTCCTTTGATAGAGTAGACATCAGCTAAGAACGGATTTTCCGAAATTCGAAACGCAACGGGCGTTACGGGGGGTTAAGGGCTTTAATAATAATTGTTTCCATGTTTAAACTACTTGATGTACAATCTTGAAATTGGGTAAGCGGATTCCTTTCAGAGAGTAGAGATCCGCTACAAAATGAGTTTGCTGAAAATCGACCCCCAAGTGGCGTTGCAGGGGCTTAGGGGGCGTTATAGATAATTATTTCCATTTCTAAACTATTTGACGCACTATCTTTAAATTTGATATATATAGATTCCTTTCGTAGAATAATGATCAGTTACAAAACGGGTTTTGTGAAAACAGTTTTCTAAGTGGCGTTGCGGGGGATTAAGGGGCGTAATAGATAAATATATCCGTTTTTAAACTACTTCACCTACCTGCTTGAAAATTGGTAGGTAAGTTTCTTTCCTGGAGTAAATATCCGCTACAAAATGGTTTTGGGAAAATTGACCCCCAAGGGGTGTTGCGGGAGCGGGGGTTTAAGGGGCGTTATAAATTCCTATTTTTAAGTTATTAGACGTACAGTCTTGAAACTTAGTAAGCAGATTCCTCTCATAGGGTAGAGATACGCTAAAAATGGGTTTCGTGAAAATTGCCCCCAAGTGGCGTTGAAGGGAGTTAAGGGGCGTTATAGATAATTATTTCCATTTTTAAACTATTAGACGCACAGTCTTTATATTTGATAAAGAGATTTCTTTCATAGAGTAGAGATCAGCTACAAGAAGGTTTTGTGAAAACAGACCTCTAAGTGGCGTTGCAGGGGAATAAGTGGCGTAAGAGATAAATATTTTCGTTTTTAAACTATTTGACCTACCTGCTTGAAAATTGGTAGGAATGTTTCTTTCATGGAGTAAATACCCGCTACAAAACGGGTTTGGAGAAAATTGACCCCCAAGGGGTGTTGCAGGGGGTTAAGGGAGATATAAATAATTAATTCTTTTTTTAAACTATTAGACTCACAGTCTTGAAATTTGGTTAGCAGATTCCTCTCAAAGGATAGAAATATACTGCAAAATGTGTTTTGTGAAAATCGACCCCTAGGTGGTGTTGCGGGGGTTCAAGGGGCGTTATTGATAATTTTTTTGCATTTTTAATTAATTGGACGCACAGTCTTCAAATTTTGCTAAGCAGATTCCTTTCATAGAGTGCAATTCCCCTACAAAATGGGTTTTGTGAAAACAGACCCAGAAGTGGCGTTGCGAGGGCTCAAGTGGCGTTATAGACAATTATCCCCATTTTTAAACTGTTAGACGTACAGTCTTGAAATTTGATAAGCAGATTCCTTTCGTAAAGTAGAGAACCGCTACAAAATGGGTTTCGCGAATATCAACTACTAAGTTTAATTTCGGGAGATTAAGAGGCGTAATCGATAAATATTTCCATTTTTAAACTACTTGATCATCCTGCTTGAAAATTGGTAGGAATGTTCCTTTCATGAAATAGAGATCCTCTAACAAAGAGTAAAATGAAAATTGACCGCCAAAGATGTTTGCGAGGGGTCAAGAGGAGTTACAGAAAAAAATTCCTGTTTTTAATTGTTAGACCCATATACTTGAAATTTGTTAAGCATGTTTCTTTTGTTGAATAGGGATCCACTAAGAATAAATTTTAAGCAAATCAAGTTCTGGGGGTTGCAGGGGGTTACTGGGACGTATTGACAAAAAAAATTACTTTTTTCGAGCTACAAGGACTGTAATAATGAAATTTGGTTTGCATTTTTCTTTTGTTGAATTGAAATCCGCTAAGAGCGGTAATTTTGGAAAACGGCTCTCAATGGGATTACGGGGATATTTATAGTAAATCTTTTGCTTTTTTCTGTTAGATTTAGACTTGAAATTTGGCTTGCATGTTCAATTTACGGAGTAGAGATCCACCGAAAATTGGTTTTGCGGGAATCCACTTGGTTTTTGAGTTACGAAAGAGCAAACATCATTCTATGCTTTAATTTTAGAGATTTTTAGAAAATACAAATTAGATGAGTTCTGCCCTTTTTTTTTATCAACAGGTGACAGTTACAGGTATAAGTATATTTTTCAATTCAATCGAATTCTTAATGCTAGGACTTAGATATCAATAATTTATACATATATATAAGCAGTAAAAATTTATAAAACATCATGAAATACCCAGCGAAGCGGGCGGGTAACAGCTAGTATATATATATAAGTGGATTAGATCATATGAAATTACTCTCCAACTAGGAGTATACATGTAAGCGGGCAGATATATATTGATCAAGATTAGCTTTTAATATATGTTTTCTTTTATTTGTTTTTAGTGCAATGTTGTGAGTCGCTTGAATCGCCTATTTGATTGTATGCATGTCCGGCTCTACCAATTTTGCCGCCCCGGACAGAAATGAAAAATGCCGCCCCTCTCCCCAAAGTAAGAAAAAACTATTATTAAAAAAGATAAAAATTGTTCATAAATGCACACCTATAAAACTTGAATATTCATTGCGAAGAAAAATAGAGCTAACAGTAAATATTTATATATATATATATATCAATTTGTTCAGCTATTTCATGTTCGATAGCCAATGTAGCTAAGTCATTTAATCTATCTTTAGAATTTGTGAACTGTAAGAAATTTTTTATTAATTTTAATTTTGAGAAACTAACATCTACACTTGCGAAACTTTTTGCAAAGAAAGTAAAATAAATGCAATAGCAAGATTTGGAGCAAATTCTAAAACAGAAATAAATTTTAAAACTTCACACAACTGGGCTTTTTTTTTCTTTTTTCTTTTTTGCCTGCTAAAGCTGAAACTGACATTATCTCATCTGCTCAATCAAGCGCGTTTACATTCAATGATTCTCCGTCGGTCAACATCATTCCTAAATTTTTACAGTTTTTAATTAATTAAGGGTATCTCTTAAATCATATATATTGAACAAAAATGAAAATAATTACTGTCAGTACTCATTAAATTAAATCTGCATTCCAAAGCATTAACTGCTTCGTCCAATGTAAAAAAATAAAACTCTATCTTGAATTTTAATTTAGGATATTCCATCGGATCATCTTGCACTTCATAATTAAAATTTACATTTTTCCGTCGAACTTTGTGACGTGGTTGCGTTACCTCAAAATTTGTAGAGATATCAGTCTCGACGGCCAGTTCTTTTGCATCACAGTGCATTTTATCAAAATTCACACCCTTAAAAAAATCTTTAAAATTTCTTGAGAGTTCCATAGTAGATGGTAGATCGTAATATTTTGTTTGCAATAACTTGCTTATTGGATTTTAATGCAATTAAAGATTTTATACCAAATAATGAGGGCCATAGGAACTTGAATTGTTAAGTAGATTTTAATAATCCAGAGGCCTCGTCTCTTATGGAGTTGTCAATTTTTAGCATTATTATAAAATCTAAGCATCATAAAAACCTCCCAATTGATAACTTTAAGGGTCTAATAGCCTCTATTCAGCTTTTCCAGCTATTTACACTAAGTGGCTTTAAAGTTTTATGCCCTCTATACATTTTAATAATATAACCCAACGAAAAATTGATGAAAAAAATAAATTTTTTGAACTATATTAAAAAAAGTAGGCTTCTAAGGATGCTTTTACCATGCCATTCGCGACCAAATTTAAAGAGTGGTTACTACAGGGCACATAGATTGTTCTCGGATTTAACGTTCTTATTTTAAATTGAGCCCCTGATTTCTCGCCTTTCATATTCACTCCATTATTGTAGGCCTGCCTCCGCATATCTAGCAAATTTAGCCCGATTTTTTTATTTTTTAAGTTTCTCAACTATTAAATTTGAAAGTTCTCTTCCAGTTAATCTTTCAACAGGAAGAAAACCAAAAGAACACGCATTAGTTTTAACGATAACTTCGTTAGGATTAGATTTCTCGATACATGTATACCTTACCATATATGTCATTTGTTCGATCTTGTTGGCATGAGGGGCGCAATCAAAAACTATCGAACAATATTTAGCTTGTTTAATTTTATGAACAATGAATAATTTAATATTCTCATACAAAAGAGAAATTATCTCGTTCTGAATATTTTTCCTTAGATAGTGTACTTTAACTTCTTCCAAATTTTCCATAACAAAAATAAAGTATTTTCAAAATTTGGTCCAAATGCCGCCCCGGACATGGGTCCGGTTTGTCCGGCCCAAGAGCCGCCCCTGTCGTATGACATCTGGTTATAATTAGGACATTTGAAAAAACGCATAAAACTAACATTTTTTAAACATAGTACTAAAGTATCATTAAGTCCTACAATATAGAATTAAATTTAGAACTTCGCTAGCATTAATAATACTATGCTAATATTGAAGTGTTTTTCAAACAGGCTTTGTAATGAAAATCATTTATAAAAAAGTCAAAAGAAGCTACAAGATTTTTTCTGTTATAGCTTAATACCAAATGAAACTACAAGACCAGTACCTACCCTTTGATAGAGGAATAACTCACTAAAAAGGAAAACGAGCAATGTTTATAAGCGTTGTAAAACCATAGACAAAAATCTCACTTCTTTCCCTTATTTCTTTCCTAAATTATAAAGTAATAATTAAATTGAAAACTTTTAATTTTCACAAATTCATATTGGATTAAATATTAAATAAACCGTATTAAAGATATTTTCGTAAAGAAACTTTCGCAAAAATCTATTTTGAGACTTTTTTGCTACGCATCGATACACAGTGTCTCTATTAAACAACAAGTAATATAAAAAAATTTTAAGTCAATTCCGACTTAGATCAACAAAAAAAAATATTTTAGTTACTTTTTACTAAGCAGTTACAATTAATATAAATATGTACATACATATGACAGAATCACAACGTTAAGTGGCAATTCATTTTTATTAATTATTAAAATATCGTATTGTGATCCAAAGCAATCGTGTATATAACTGAATGCTTTGAAACGTGAGGGAAAAAAATCTTTTAAAATTTCCGACCCAATTCGCTAGAAATGAAGCCAACGTGGCTGTATCTGTAATTCTTTAAATAATTAATTTCAGTCTGTAAATTAATTTTAATAATTTATAATTAAATTATGGTATTGTTACCCAAAACGATAGTGTATAGAAAATTTCAGCTCAAATGAATGCTTTAAAATATGAGAAAAAAACCTTTTCAAGTTTTGACACTAGTCACCAAAATGGTCGCTAAATCTCCAAAAAATATACTAACGTGGTTGTATTTGTAATTCTTTGAATAATTAGTTTTAATCAATTAATTTTTATTCTTTATAATTAAACAACTGTATTGTCATCTATAATAAGCGTGTATATAAAATTTCAGCTCTTTTGAGTGCTTTAAAATGCATTTTATAAGCGATTGAAAATTTGAGCAAGATTTTTTTATTTTACAAATGCCCACACTACAATAGCACCTATGCTATTAGTGCACGTGCTCTCCAGTATTTTTTAACAGGTGAATTAAGGCTAATTAGTGCAGGGCACACGTCCAAGTGTTCAGCGGTCATAGGCTGACCAGAATCACACAGAGTACAGTTCGATGGGTTGGCGATACCAATTCTGTAGAGATGCGATCTCAGACAGTCATGACCTGTCAAAAGTCTAAAATGGGCTACAGCAGCTTTTCTAGGAGCCCCAGAGACCCAGGACGGGTCCTTGTTCAAGATTGCCCAGTTCTTGTCCTTCGACATTTCCTCAACTTCCATTTTAAACTTATGCTTAAAGGCCATACTAGAAAAAAGCCTTAAGGAATGAAAGGTTGAAATCCTCGTGGGTCTTTGGATGACAAAGGCTCCTTTCTTAGCAAGAAAGTCAGCATGCTCATTCCCAGCAATGTTACAATGAGCTGGTATCCATTGAAAAGCGATTTTATGGGGGAGGGGCTCTAACCAGCACCCCTCTCTCTCTCTGTCCTGCACGTCTCTAGGTGTGGGGGGAAACAAAGCATCACCAACAAACTCCATAATAACAATTAGATTTATTCAGACTTTGAACACACACTTAACCAATCACAAGTGAAACTACAAGAAGAAACCTAGGAGTGATATCTAAAGCGTCGATTATTCCTAATATTCAACTCTAAGTAAACCCGACTACCAGAAATAGATAAGGAGAGCAAGCACTAATGAACCGATAGCCGATTCTGATTCTACTATCTTAAATCTTTAATCTAATAATTTAATCTCAGCAATTACTTTCTTAACGCGCGTTACGTTTGTGAAGTAAATACTTCAGTGTTCACACTTACCTAACAGCTTCACGGCTATTTCCCTTTTCACATCTACAAAACCTAAACTTTATACAGTCAAACTAATTTACATATCTCGTGTTCTTCTTGAAAGGCTGTGAATTAATGTAAATGCTAGCGCCAAAGTTTCCCCAAGAGGATTAGTGGGAAATATCTCGCGAATAGACCCGTCACAATTTTATGAGAAAAATCTTTTAAGAACGATCAAATTTGAACAAGATAAACATAGAGAGAGTGTGAACTAATAGTAGGAATTGAATAATTATGTTCAACACTTTCCATTGAAGAAAAAATTTTAAAAATTCATAATGTACTAGTTACATCAAATACGCAAAAGAAATATGCAAACTGAACTGATCTTTTGAGAGTCGTGTGACGGATCTATACGCGACCTTCTGATTAATACTCTTGGGGAAACTTTGAGGCTAGCTTTCGCGTTAATTCGCAGTCATCCCTCAAGAAGAAACCTTGATATGTAGATTAGTTTGACTATATTAAGTCAAGGTTTTGTAAATGGAATATAGAAGGAACAGAGGAACTGTTGTGGTGATACGTAAGTGAGATATAATTTATTATCACAACTTGAGTTAAGGGAGAAGTTTGACACTACAATAAATTAGTGGATTGAGAATTAATAATCTAAGATGGTTTAGATTAGATTAAATTAAACAGATTACTTGCGCCTGTTTACTTAGTGTACATTGCTTTCTTTATATCACTCCTAGGGTCTCCTCTTGTAGTTTCACTTGTGGTTGATTAGTGGGCTGGGATAGTAATAAAATAATAATTATTATGGAAGTTTCTGGTGATGCTTTGCCCCCCCCCCACACACCCTTAGGTAGGCAGGACGGTGAATGAGCGAATTCAAATAGAAGTCGCTTACAGTCGTTTCACTAAATAAGACAAAAATCAAAAATTATTTAAAATATATTTATCTCTTTAATGTCGCGATGTCGAGTTGGCCCCAGAATATCTCCCAATGGAATTGATTTACAGATCAATAATGAATTAAAACAAATTTTTGAAAATCAAAATCTAAAATAGATTTTTAAAATACTTATGTCACTAAAGAAAAAATATTCCAATTTCAGAGAAGTGGCACAAAAAGTTATGAGCGCTTTTGGATTAACTTGCATCTCGATTCTTTTTTTTTCTTTCGAAAACTAAATTCATCAAACGTAAATCGGGCTCAGACTTACCAGACGAAAATCTGCAACATCAATTACAATGTACAAATACACACATTGCGATAAACTTGAAAAAACAAAGTAAAAGAGTAGAGAAAAAAAAGTGTGTATGTACTTATATATATATATATATATATACACGTAAGAAGTTATACTTCTTTTGGCGTAACAAGTTAAAAATCTTTCTAAAAAATTTATCCTTCGCGTTATTCTACGTTTGTAAGTGAGTGAGTGAGTGAGTGAATATTAACGTCCCACTGTTCAGCTACACGAGGGCTTTTGGGGACGGTCCGCGTAATTTTGAACCATGGTCAAGTGACGCGGACGACACCTGAGCTGGCACCCCCTCTCCTAACTACCACACCACACCACCCTACGTTTGTAGAAAAAACTACACTAATGACAGAAAAAAAGGTATTTAACACATTGAAGGTCTTATTATAACGCATTATCTAGTTAAATAAAGTTTATTTAAATATCATAATAAAATTATTTCTACATAATTAAAAAAAGGGACAATTTTTATCCTGCAACGAATATATATTGATATTTATTATTTAATTCACGTCCATTGGTGGGAGTTTAATAGACATGTGAGTTACAAGAGGCTTATGGTAGCTAAAGTATGCCACAAATAGTCTTGTAGAAACATTGTCTAAATATCTTACAAATACAGCATCAATAGACGGAATGAATTATTATTTATTTCATTATTTTTCATCTATTCAAGCATAGATAATTTAATAATAATAATGCGATGAATCAATTATCTTTTCTTCACACAAACTGTCGAAGTCTAGGTCTATTGAGATTAAATACAATCGCATTATGTATTCTGAGTTGAATTTGTTTTTGTTGCCACTCACATTGAAAAAAATATATTTCACTTAAACATAATTTTCTGAATGGCATTAAAATGTTTATAGCTGTGTGAGATGTACTGTGTATTTTGCATGAGAGAGTTTGTATTATAAAATTTAGGAACTGTTCTTGTTTATATAAATTTAGATTTTAACATCGAATTTGTTGATATGCCGATAAGTTCTTTCCTTTTCTTAATTTTTTTTAACATTTATAAACCCCGTGCACCACGCAATGTATAACACGAGGGCATACAACACAGACAGAAGAAAGGATTACAACACAAACATCCATGCCTTCTCCAGGATTCGAACCCAGTCCCTACGGCACCGCACACAGCTTCACTGACCACTATACCGGATGGGCGGCTTTTCTTCATTTTACGTGCTTTTTTTTGACAAATGGAAAAAGGTGCATTTTCCATTAGAAAACTATTTAGTTTTGCTAGACATTGTGCTGACGAGTATAAAATTATCTCATGGAACCCAAGGAAGTAAAAACAATAGAATATTCACAATCTAGTAGGAAGTATATATATATATACAAAAATAAAACGTGTGTGTTTTAATATTCTTCTGTTATATTACAATAAAGTTTTTTTTTTGCAAAATAAAGTTATATATAAATAAAATGTTTAGTTTTAATGAATAAGATGCGCTTTAGATACTTATAATTATACAAATTTCATAGAGAACGTGAATCCATTTTGTATACATATTAATAAGTTTCTTTTCAATTCTTTTATTATGACACGTGAAACACAGTTTGAATTGAGGAACCCTACGAACTACAAGGCATTTGGGGGGAACCCCATTCCATTATTAGAAAAATATACCCTGAAACAATATTTAAATTTAATCAACTTGTTACAGGTACTTTATAGATTGTAAAAAGTATTGTATTTGTTATAAAAAATAAATTATAGTTTTAAAAAAACTAAAGAACACGCTGTGGTGAATATACTGATGCGTGTGTGTGGTGTTATAAAATAATAACCATAAAAATATTATTCTGGAGTCCTAGAATTGTCTTTTCTTGGATTTATTGGTAACAATAACTTCAACAATAAACTTAACAATCTTTAACAAATTAAACCATTACATTAATTAAACTGAAACTGAAGAGAATTCTAATTTTCAAGATAAAAATCCTAGTAAACAACGGCACCTGGAATGCCGAAGCCAAGAAAGATTCCGATTTAAAATATACGTGTAAACAACAGCAGGTCTAGTTATGCTGAAACCAAGTTCAAGATTCCACTGAGACAGAATCCGTTACATATGGTTTCTATCGAGATAGACCACGTGGGGTGTCACCCACGCTCCACCCACTCAGACAACCCGGTCCATAATTTACATATTGGTAGAGTGGTTTCTATGAACGTATGGTGCGTCCTGTGAAAGTCGCGCTTCGAAAATCATCACTCACTACTGAGCAGTTAACTGTTCTAACTGAAATTGAAGGAATGATCAACTCTCGACCTTCACTTACGTTGGTAGCGAAACAGAGGAACCAATTGCTCTGACTACAGCACATTTTATTATAGGAAAACGAATCACTTCGCTACCACCTGTAAGACTTCACCTTGTGTGTGTGTGATTCCAATCTCTCTTCCAGAAAATGCTTAATTAAAGCTTTTAACTTTCGCGAAAAGCTAATGAGATCCTTTTGGTCTAGATGAAAGAATGAGTATTTGCTAAATTTAAGATCAGCTCATTCAAGCTTATTTAAAAATGCTTCTCAATTTAAAGTTAATGATGTTGTTTTGATCAAAGAGGATCAATTACCTAGAAATTTCTGCAAATTGGGAAAAATTCTTGAATTATTTCCCGGTAGAGATGGCAAGGTGAGGGCTTGCAAAATCAAGACTGATTCATACATAATTAAACGTCCTGTACAATTGTTGTATAATTTAGAAATTCAGGACTGAATTTTAAAATTTGTTGTCATTCTAAATATTAAAGTACTCATATTCTTGAATAACATAATTTTTTATGATATTTTGAATGCTGATTAATGTAAATAATTTTATCTGAAAATATTTGTTTTATAATGTGTATTGAACTATTTTATATTTTTCAACGTGTATATTGTCTACAAAAATTTCTAAAGTTTTGATAATTTAATATTAATTATGTGTAAATCATTTAATTCTTGCTTACTTTAAGCATTAATAAGTAGCTTGACCAGTAGCTTATTAATAAGTTAGAAAATTTACAATGTTTGCCAATGTTTAAAATTTATATAATGTGAAACCTTTTTTTTTCTCAAACTTCAGGATATTTGTTGTTAAAGTGTTATTTCTTATTAGTGCATTGAAATTTGTTATAATATTTTTTTTTAATTTTTATGTATTTTTTAAAAATTTAACGGTGCTAGATGCCAAGAAGTACTTGATTTTAAAATTTAATTGCTCGAATACATGAAAAAATTTATGAACCCTCTGGTTCATCTGGGGGAAGGATGTTGTAAATTATGGACCGGGTGGTCTGAGTGAGTGGAGCGTGGTGACACCCTGCTCAGACCCCCCGGTCCATAATTTACAACATACGCTTTTATACTGATTCGAACTGAAAAGTAAAAAAATAATTCTTAATATAGGAATAAAATGATGAACGAGAAAATTAATGTCATTGGGATAAAAACGTGTGGGGTGTTCTATAAATATATTAATTGTTAGTTTCTATCTTATATTCCGAAATGCTGAGTTAGTGTAAAAATGTAGTACAAAGCACCCCATGCTTTTACCCCAATGATATTAGTTTTCTCGTTCATTTTATTCTTATATTAAGAATTATTTTTTTACTTTTTAGTTCGAATCAGTATAAAAGCGTGTTCTTTAGTTTTTTTTTTTAAACCATAATTTATTTTTCATTTTTTAGTTCGATCTACAATAAAAGCCTGTTTTAAAGATTTTTAAACTATCATTTATTCATCGTTGAATTTATCCTTGAGTTTGATATTTGGAGCCGGAATTACGTGGCTGCTGAAATTAGTCTTGCTCTTCAATGTATATTAATTAAAGGGTCTGAAGTGTATTTATTCTCTCCGTTTACGGGGCCTCGGATGAGTTCCCTATCGTTATATTAGATTCCGTCTCTATAGAACAGGTCAAACAATTAAAAGTGTGTTAAGTAGAAAAAAATAGAATTAAAAAAAAATTAATGTACCATGTTTTTATAACGGACTAAAAAGTATAAAACTCCTCCTTTTCATTTTCTTTTTTCACATTTTTATGCATTGTCATCTACTTCTGAGCTATGGTCCAAATTTCAAATCTGTAACTCATCGGAAAGTCACACAGTTTAATCAATTACAAAATTCCACCCGGACAGACATTCAAGAAATCGAGTTAATAAAAGCATGATAATATTAAGTGTATTATCCCCTTTTAAACGTATTGCTATAATGTTAATTCGTATCATCATTTTTAAACGTATTGCTTTATAAAAATAAAAAAAATATTTAGCAGTTAGAAGATAAATTTTTTTTTTCACATGCACGAGCTTTTTTTTATTTTCATTTTCAGAAAAATGTTTATATTATGGTTAGAAATTGCTAACAAACACCCACCCTCCACTTTCTCACATAAAGAACACTTTTTTGCTTGTCTTATTTGTATTAATCACAAGTGTATTTTACACTTGCATATAATTATCTTTAAATTAAAAACACTCGCTTTAGGGTTACACCTTATTCTTTTAGTCGCTAAATCTGGAATTAGTCGCAAAATCTGGAAATAATGTATAGAATTAGTCACTAAATCTAAAAATGGTATATGGAATTAGTCGCAAAATTTGAAAATTGTACATGCAATAAGTCGCAAATTTGGAAGTGGTATATGGAATTGTCATCAAATCTGATTATCGTTATTTTTGACGATCCTGATAAGGACAATGGAACAAAATTACTGTATTGTCATCGGTCCTTGACAAGTGTGCAAAATTTCGAATTAATCCGACAATTAAAGTAGGTAAAAGTCGAGTTCTAAGATTGCGTTACATACAAGTGAAACTTATAAAAGCGTGTTAATAAAAATCTTTCTAAAAATCTTGAGCAGGGCAAGCTGGGACAAGGACGAAAGGCGGTCACGATCAGAGTTGAACGATACCAACCTTAAGTCAATTGGACCAGCCAAACCCGAGATAATTACGATTTAAATAAATTTAAACACCTCCCCATGCCTACAGTCAGTCGAAAAAAAAGTCGAGCACCGTGACCCTTTCAAAAAATGATTGAAAATGGAAAACGACCTTTTTGGAAAGGGCTCTTTTGGTCAGAATCGTGTCCCCTAGGGTGTGTTGATCGAAAATTTTTTTCAAATTCCTCTGAAAAAAATATGTTGGGTGGGGCGCGAGAAAAAATAAAAGTTTCATCCTAGACGAAGGATGAAAATGGAGGGGGTGAGCCACAAATGAAATGGAGACTTGTCACGCTGGGCAACGACCCATGTAATGGAGGTAGGTCAGGGAGGGTAAATGAAAGGGAGACAAGTCAAGCTGGGGGAAAGCAGCGACCTATGAAGTGTAGGCATTACAACGTTGGTATGTCGAGAAAAGACATAGAATCATTCCAATAGGGGTGTTGTTAGAACATTGGAGGCGAGCCATCTCACGACGTTGCCATCTTGGCGTGTCTCACCTGGTGCGAACCATCGTCTACGTGAGTCAACCCAAATCGTCGTGTGACAAGGGTCCTGACAATTTAAGCAATCTGCGTCTCATTTTCACATCAATCGACCCTTGCACCCGCATAGTATTGCGTTTCTCTGTACCCTCTTTCCAGGGGGAATAGAAAAATTACTGTGGGAGCAACTTGGAAATAAAAATGTATCCAGTTGGGAAAAGGCTGCCAAGCGTGTACGGGACCCATGGTATAATGTATGATGGGGGGTACCGATCCATGTGACGGGCTGGAAATTTTTAAATTGTGTGATTCCCTTGTATCCGCGCTACGAGGAAACGGAGGAATGCACACCTCTGCATTTGAATCTATACGATAATAAAATAGTGTATGTCGAGGAGGGACACCAGGGAGCCGAGTATTCCTTTCAACGCATGAGAGACGAAGTGTATGTGTTGTCTCGTAAACAACAAAATATGATGAATGAAGTCAAGAAAACAAAACAAGCATGTGCCATGGACCACAAGCTGATATTAAGGTCAAAGATGGATGAAATGCAAGCGAATAACGACCAAAAGCTCAACGAGATGAAAGCGAGAAACGACCTCATGGAAAGGGAAAGAGATTTGATTCAAAGGGAAAACGACGTGTTGAAAAAGGAACTTGACGTGGTGAAAACAAAAGAAAATGAGTTGAACGCTAAAGTACAAAACATGTCAGTTGAAAATAAAATATTGAAAGATTTGTTGCAAAGAAAAAGAGTGGACAGAATCTCTTCCAATACATGGCGTTGGAAAAACAATAATGTAAAAAGGTTGGTTCGACCTCGTTCAGCCATCTCTCAACTTTCGAGTTTACTAGCAAACCTTTGAAACTAAATCATGTAAGCTTCTCTAAAAAAAAAAAAAATTTTTTTTTTTTTTTTTTTTACAGAGGTAGGATGTTTTAAACCTTTTGAGCTCTTCAATCTGCTGAGAGTTTGGTTGTCAATATTATTTGCTCCTGAAAGATATTTTAAACTTGCCTCACATTCTTTTTTTGGCTTCTGCGATATTTTATTTTATTAGCCTTCCATTGTGAATCTTACACAATGTTCCAGGCACAGTCTCAAAAAATGTGTCAACCTTCCATTGTGAATCTTACACACAATGTTCCAGCCACAGTCTGAATCAATGTGTCAGAGTTTTTTTTTCTTGTCGTTTCCAAACCCCCCAAATGGAAGAATGATTCCTGGTCCCGAGCTATGCTCCTTTCCAGCAAACATTCTCCCATGGCTGTTCCAAACCATAAATTAGTATAATATATGGAATGTCACCATGATTTGCTTTTCATCTTTCACATTTTATTGGTCTTACATCTTGCACAATGTTCTAAAAATTGTGTCAGAGTTTTTTTTTCGGGTCGTTTCCAACCTTGACTCTGAGAGTAGCCCAAAAAAATGGGAGATGAATGACTGGTCCCGAGCTATGCTCCTTTCCAGTCATCCATCTCCCATTTTTCTGGGGAATCCCTGTCCCCCTCCTCTACGAGGCTGCTCGTATGGGGTTGGGCGCCCTGCAGAGAGGACAGGTATTCCTCACCTCCAGGTGTTGCAGTAAACACCGCATGTGTCTTTTCTGGCCAATGCATCGGACTCAGACAGATGGAACACGTCTCGGGTATTTGGAAGACGCTTTCGGGCCATTTGAGTGCAAAACAGCCATCCAAGACGGCTTGAGCCAAGAGAATCCAAGGGGCCAACGGTTGAGGTCCATGTCGCCTCCAGGCCTTGTACGCCAATCGGTATAACTTGGGAAGGGCCAAGACCGTCCACAGAGCTTGCAGAAAGGCCCCCTTGCCTTGGGCCGCCTGCTGTTCGAGGTAATCACTGTAAAGTTCGGAAGGTTCAGAAGAGGTGAGACATTCGAAGGTGGGCAGGTCGTCGATGGGCTCGGGATGGGGAAACACTTTCCGTAAAAGGTCTCCCAGGTCCACGGGGGAAAGAGCAATGACGTCGGACGGAGTGAGAGTCTGTAACTGGGCTCGAAACTGCATCATAAAAGTAATGTACTCGGCCAAATGGGCCTCGTGGTATTCGGCCAGGTAGATTTGAAAGGCTTTGTCAGACTCCATTGTCTCGTATGAGGCAAAAAGGCGTCCGAATCGTGCTTTTGAGAGAAGAGCGACGCGCAGGAAGTGCTTTTGGATTGGCTAGACAGGAGGAAGATCCTGTGAGGGTCATGTCCGTTCTTTCAAAATGGATTGCATCATCTCCGGGAAGCCCTTCCCGCCGGAAGCCAAGCAGGGGCACCTTTCAAGGTGGCAGAAAGAGTAGGGAGTGGATCCACGGGGCCCTGTCTCCAACATTGACAGTGAGCTCGTGTCAAACATTCGAGGGAGTGTAAAGACCCGTCCCGTACGACGACATGATTGAAGCGTTTCACGATAAAATAGTGTTCGGGGGCGTCAAAGACATTAAAACAATGGCAAGTGTCGGGTCCTTCCCTGCAGGCATCTGCACTATAGACACAATCGGAAAGATGGAATCCATGCTCGCTCAAGACCACCTGGACGGGAATGGGAAAGTGGGTCGCGAGTTGTTGAAATTTCACAATACCCGCTAAACGTTGCAAGCGTCGTCTATAAGACGACCAGCGTGAGACGTTGTCTCGCAAACCTGGGAGAATGTTTTTTTCCAATTCACCCAGGAGAGAATCGAACGAGGTCATCATGAAGAGAATAAGAAATGTTGACAACAGAGCAAACCAAATGAAAGCTCGAGTGGAAGGCTCAACCTTTTTAAACACTCTCCAATCTTTCTAAAAAAATTTTTAAAAAAAGACATTTTTTTTTTTAGAGAGATTGGTTGTAAACTTTATTTGCATCTGATAGATGTTTTAAACTTTATTTTTGCTTCTGAAAGATATTTGAAATTTTATGTGCGTCTGACAAATATTTCAAACTTTCTTTCTGAAAGATATTTCAAACTTTGTTTGCGTCTGAAAGATATTTCAAACTTTGTTTGCGTCTGACAAATATTTCAAACTTTGCTTCTGAAAGATATTTCAAACTTTGTTTGCGTCTGACAGATATTTCAAACTTTGTTTGCGTCTGACAAATCTTTTAAACTTTGTTTGCGTCTGACAAATCTTTTAAACTTTATTTGCTTCCGACAGAGGGTTTGGGAAACCCACTCTGGATCACGTCATACATCCTTTGCCAACGTTTACTATTTTCGTCCGTCCAATGCATGGCCCGGGGTAAATAGTGTTGTCCAATCTCTAAAATTTGTTTCAATCGTGCTGCGGTGGGTTCACCGTGCATCACTCGTTCTTGAAACACCATCGATTCCAATAAAACGTGAATCACACAATCATGAGGGGGCTCTTCTCCCCGAGAACACACTAAACAATCTTGTTCACAATAGCATGCATCCGAAACAACAGACATGGTCGGACACGATAGATTGAAAAGAAACAAAATTTCAAAGCACCCTACACTAGACGAGTAAATGAAATGAGGGGTGGTAGAAAGCTTTTAAACTTTGAAAGAACACGGAGTTGTAATACACGCAGCACTCGAAGAGAACAACTCTAGCTAGAAAAGAAATAAATTTATCCTTAAAAAAAAAAATTTTTTTTTTTTAGAGAGAGAATGTTTAAGAGCAAACACTTTGCAGATTACATTTAAGAGCAAACACTTTGCAGATTACATTTCAGAGCAAATAATTTGCAGCTTCTCTTTTTCAACATGACCGACACGGACGATGTGTTGAGCCTGTTATCCACCCCTGGTTCCCCTTTGCCCTCCATGGCTTCTCCTTCACACCCAGAGTCTTCTCATGAGCCCCCAAAACTAAACTCTCCCCAAGACCCTCGACGACGACGTCGTTTCTCCTCGTCTCGACGACGCCCTCCTTATGCTTATCGATTTCCCCAGCACCACGCTCAAGTCTTTTTCCATACGCACGGTCTGGCCGTGTTGTGTCTCCGAGACCATGGTTTCACGCTCACCAACGGGGTCGTCTCGTATGCTTCGGATCGCGTCGGGGCGCATGAAGTGTTCAACTCTTTACATTATCTCAATGTCGGCACCCTCTGTGTGACCGATTCTCGTTCCAAGCAAGACTTTAAAGACATTCAAGCAAAATAGAGCGCTTTCAGTCCTTTCAAACGCATCCCCGTCATGCTCTTGAAATCCCATGCACGAGGCGAATGCCCCTTTTGCCACCAAACGCAATGTCATCGTTGGATTGCCGTGCAAGGCATGTGTGCCATTCTCCACCAACCTCTCAACCCCATTTTTCACTCGCATCCGGCCTGAAAAACGTATAAAAGGAGGACGCAGGTCGACGCTTCTCGTCAGTTTGCAGCATGGATGCCTTCCCAGAGCACCTCTCCTCCACCGTGGTGTCCGTGACGCTGCCCGAGAAACCCGATGCGTTGGAATATGCCGCTCAACAGGGCCAGGTGCGAGCGGGCATCCTCTACCAGGAGCCTCACGCCAAACGCGTGTTTACCTTATTTCGTCAAGATCCGTGGTACCACCAAAAGACGTTGATGGACAATTTCAAGCGGGCCGTGCTGGAAGCCAAGCACGTCAACGAATTTCGACCCAACGCGATCCTGTGGGAAAAAGTGTCCAAAAGCCTCTTGAAAAATCCAGATCGTTTGCTCAAAAATACCGACAAGAGGATGGTGTACATCTATGGCAACATGTTTTTTGTGAAAAAAGACTTTACCTTTGGGTTGAGAACGGTGCACTCCGGAAAAGTGCATTTCATTCAAACGACGCAGGTGCCCCTGCTGCTCTACGAACTGCCCCCTTCCAGTCTCCAGTGTCGAGCCCGACCCAACGTGAACGAGAAGAGTTTCGAGCCCTACGACCAAATGCTCTACCATCGACCATATTGGTGCCACACACGGCCTATCCGATCCCGGCGGGAACCCACTATTTGCTGTTGACGGTTCAAAAAACCGTTTTTGGTCTGGACCTGATCCCCGAATCCCTGCTCCCTCAGCTCCTTCAGAAGGGATTTCACCTGGGAGATTTTCGAAGAAAAAAAACGTTGGATCAAATCGCCTACAAGCTACCGCCTCCGACCCCAGTGCTTGGACTGAAGCGATCTGGGGAGGAGACGCGCCCCTCCAAGAAACGAGGATGCATCCAGAGACCTGGGCCTGTGCAGATTCCACAACCTGAGCTACTCTATCCACAGCCTGTGCAGATTCCACAACCTGAGCTACTCTATCCTCAACCTGTGCAGATTCCAGAACCTCAGCTCCTCTCTCCCACCTGTGCAGATTCCAGAACCTGAGCTCTCTCCCACCTGTGCAGATTCCAGAACCTGAGCTCCTCTCTCCACCACCTGTGCAGATTCCAGAACCTGAGCTCATCTCTCCAGACACCGTGCCAGAGCCCGAAGCTGCTTGGCTCGACCAACTCCTAACGTCCTTCTCTGGACCCGAACCCTCGGTGCTCCACCTGGTGCCCTCGCTCTTTGATGAAAACAATGAACTCATCACCTTCCTGGAGACTTTTGAACACGATATGGCGATGGAGCCCCTGGACTTGTCAATGCCCAAACTCTCCCCTTGTATCCGACCCTCTGTTGGATTTAAAGCCATGCAACCTCTGAATCTATCTTGTAGAGTATGATCATGATCAATAAAAAAATGATTATTTTTTAAAAAACACAAGTCTCCTTCTTTGTGTCCGAATGATACAACATTTATTGGACCCGTTGCAAACAAAAAGTATTATTTTTTAAAAAACAAGTCTCCTTCTTTGTGTCCGAATGATACAACATTTATTGGACCCGTGTCCAACAAAAAGTATTATTTTTTAAAAAAGCAAGTCTTTTTCTCTTTGTGTCAGAATGATCCAACATTTATTGGACCAGTGTCGACATCGCACGACGATCGTGTTTGGCAATTTGGGTCGCTGGCCCGATCGAGTCACGTATTACGAGCACGACTATCCTTACACCATCCTCTTTGAACCCAATTTCGGGGTGCACGTGCCTCGGTCGTTTGGAAAGACCGTGGTCGTGTTTACCAGTCATTTGGATTTGACGTGGGATCCAGGCGTCGAGTTGAGATTCTTTCAACTGGGTCGTCCCCCGTCTCGCCGAGTTTGGGAAGCCCATCAACCTCACAATAAGGAGGCCTATACGTTGAATCTCACAAACTGCACGCGCCTAGCGGAGGTGTACGTGAGACTATTAACGTGGTTGGATGATTGGGAAATGCATCGAGACGACCACCTTCCTTGGCGCCTGGTCATGCCCCCAGCTTGGAAACGGGCGTTGGAACCCCACGTGGAACGCTCGCATCGCAAGGCCTTGGAATATGGGATGCCTGTAGACGTCACGCTCCTCGAGCCTATATAAGGCCAGCCTCTAGCCAGCAGAATCATTCTTTTTCAGAAGGAGCAGCATGTCTATCTATTTTGCTCATGCCAACTACTTTCTCCACCAGGGCAAGCCAGTGCCCATCGAGTTGTCTATTGCCACCCTTCCCAAGAATGGCAGTGATCCTCAAGTGCTCTGCATTACCGTCAACCATGACGGATTCGACTCCACGCCCCGAGACATGCGATACAATGCCTGCAAAAACGCTCGTCTTCGTCTGGT
This sequence comes from Trichonephila clavata, assembly GCA_019973975.1. Classification (NCBI taxonomy): domain Eukaryota; kingdom Metazoa; phylum Arthropoda; class Arachnida; order Araneae; family Nephilidae; genus Trichonephila; species Trichonephila clavata. The sequence goes on along the minus strand of BMAO01038677.1, from coordinate 2,081 downwards.
ACGTCCCTTGCCCAAGAGTGTGCCTGTAGACTACCTACCTATTGCGTGAGGGGCATGGTGGACCCAGGAGGTCTCATTGTCGTGAAAAGCTCCAAACAGCAAAAAATTTTAAAGAGTTGGGACTCGTCACCGTATGCTTGGAGATTCTGCCCAAATTCAACACCCTTTGCGATGGCACCTTTCCCAACCCCATGCATGATGACCTCCACGAGGAAGGGGACGTGTCTCATTGCACCATGCTGAAATCTTTTCAATTTGCAAAATATCTGCAGCAGTTTCAAAAGTTGCAGGCGGAATGGAAGGACAAAGTTTCAGCTTTGATAGAGTGAAAAAAAAAATTGCCCAATGGCCCAAAAATGGGGGACCAAGTCGACACTAATGCCGACTCGGTCCCCCTTTTTTTTGGATAAAGGAAGGTGCCAAGGTTGGAGAGCCTCTCTTTTAAAAATTTGTACTTTTTACCAACCTCTTGTATTTTTTGCATGTCAATGTGAATAGCCGATAGAAATCTCATGATATGGATTGCCAGCCAATAGGAATCGATTCACGTGACCCACCAGAGTATATTAGGCGAGCCATCCGCCGCCCTTCTCTCAAATGCAACATGTCTCATCTAGCCTTTTTTGCTCATGCCAACGTGTTTCATCGTGGGGGTAAGCCTGTCCCCATCGAAATCTCCATTGCCAGCATTTCGGAGGATCCACAAGTCATGTGCATCACCGTGGATCATTCCAATTTGAGGACGACCTCGAAAGATGACCGGGTCAATCGGTATATCAACGAACGTCTCCGTCTCAAAAGCCACCTGCCTGGATCCGTGCCCTCGAATACCTCAGCTTTTGCGTCAGGGGTAAATTTGGTCAGCTGGCGCAAGGCAATCGAGGCCTCATCGTGGTCAAGGGAACCGACCAGCGCAAACTCTTTGAGCAGCTGGGGTTGTTTACCATCAGCTTGGAGACGCTGCCAAAGTTCCAGGATCTCCATGACCGTACGCTACCTGATCACCTCCACGATGAGGTGCACGAAAATTATGACATTTCCGAGTGCACCATGGTCAAATCTTACCGGTTTGCGCGTTATCTACAGCATTTCAACAAGCTGCAGGCCGAATGTCAGAAACAAATGGCTGATTTAGTGGAGTAAATGTGGAACATTGAACTGTACATATTGAACATTGAAATATTAAGCTCTACCTATTGAACTGAACCGAAAAAAGGGGGACCGAGTCGACACAAGAGTCGACTCGGTCCCCCTTTTTTTGGGTGAAGGAAGGTGCCAACGTTGGAGGGCCTCTCTTTGAAAACTTGTACTCATCTGAGGAAACTTTTCAGAGTGAGAAAAATTTTCAGAGCAAAGAATATCTAAAACAAAACACACATTGTTTACGAAAATTCAAACTATGCTCTTTGGAAGCATGTGTAAAACAAAAATGACGCACTGTCATTTCCTCGTCACATTGTGGGCAACATATGGGATCATTTGAATGGTTATGTAAATGCCTGAAAAAAGTCGAAGAAGATTTAAACATGTTTGTTGTGAGTTGTAAATGATCAACTTTGAATGCTTACAATCAGGGAATACAAACAGAACTGTCAAACTCTCAGCAAATTGAAGAGCTCAAAAAGTTTAAAACATTCTACCTCTGTAAAAAGAAAAAATTTATTTTTATTTTTTTTTTAACACAGAGTGAGATAGCTTTTCAGATTGAGAAAAATTTTCAGAGCAAAGAATAGTTTGAGTTTGACTCCAAGTTTTCGAGTGTTTATACCCTACATTCAAGTGACGTCATGCGCAGTAGAATGTTATAGGACTTGTCATTTTTTTTCAGTGTCTCATTTCTCATGGCATCGTGCTCGAACCTTCCATCTCGGTCTATTCCAATGGGATCGAGTTCTTTTCGATTCAAACCGTGTGGGCTTCCCGGCTCTCGAGACCCTCCTATGGGGGGTATTCCCAATGGTTGTACAGGGTTCGACAGGACTCGTAGCCCACGTCCTACCCTGCGCGACACACGTTCCTAGGCACCTTAGGAGCCCCATAATGTACCTTTGAAATGTTATGATGGTTCACTCCTTACAGAC